>JAUZNJ010033251.1:0-13251 GCA_034780135.1 Jordanella pulchra
ATGGATGGATGGATGGATGGATGGATGGATGGATGGATGGATGGATGGATGGATGGATGGATGGATGGATGGATGACCTAGTATTGACATTTTCCAACAAGAAGTCGGTTAGGGTTTCTAGGAAAAGCTACTAAAAGCAGGCGTCTGGCAGTGCTCTACTAAATTTAGTCATAACAGAATTGAATAGCTTGGAGACTTAACTTATCATTAATTGCTGCATTTTTGTGATACTTTGGAAAAATGTACAAATATTATACAAACCAGCTTTGGTTGTTTACTTTTTGCTGGTCTGTATAATTTGGTGTGGTGTTTTATTTTTGTTTTTTTTTACTTTAGGGCAGAAATGTATAACAAGGGAAGAGAAAAATAAAATCTAATCTCAAAAAATCTTTTACCTTATATTAAAAAATGCCTAAGAATGTACAACTCCTGAGCTTTTGTTTGGGTATATAATGAGTCTACCCTGATGTCTTAAGGTGCTTTTTGTTTTGGTTTTCGATTTCTTAAAATGCTTACAGAAATGTCTTGGAAAAAAAATGATTTTAGATACTCTCTAAGTACTGTGTTAAATGTAGCGATACTTTAGACATTTAAAAACATGATAATCTCTAACGAATCAGTGTTGATACTGAATTAGACCTCAACAAATTTAAAAAGTCTAATAAAAAGAGTGGATTCTACCTTTGCACTCTGGATGCTTTGGACCCAATTGGAACAACATTCTGGGGTGCTGGTCACAAGAATGAAAACATTCATCATGCACTGAAGCTCACCAACCTCCACCAGGACAAAGGAGCCTGAGAGAAGAGGAACAATAAGGGCTACATGGCTCAAAGACATTTTTCATGAGATTCATGCAGAACATCAGAATATATTGAGCATATTTCTAGTGTTACCCACAGCCATCTTTCAGTGAATTGCAGTGTGTTCTGTCCAGTGCCAGAGGTGGTCGAACCAGTTTCAGTCGCTCTGCTTTTTTCTGCACTTTAGTCAGAAGGAGAACGTCTGAAAACAGCAGAGCCACCACCTCCACCTGCAAAGCATGAGCAAGTGAACAAATATTTTTATTTAAGCGGATATTTTAGTAGAAAAGTGATTAAAAATTAAAGAACCTGTCAGAATAAACTTAACTCACCTTGCTGTCCTTTCTGCCTCGTAGCTTCAGGCTCTCCTCCAGGAGCAGCTTACGTATGACATTAGAACCCACTCCTCTGATGGGATACTTCAGGTCAAACTTACAGACTTCCTGGACAACCTACCAACCGCAGCAACAAATCAAGTTTAGTGTTTAGTTCAAGTTCAATCTGTTCACCATTTTTTGTTCACCATGGTTTGATAAACTTCACTTGGTATTATTTGGTAATATTTTTTAAGACTTCAGTGTTATATCTTATTTCAAATAAATGTGTTCATACTCCTTTCAGCCCACTGAATATTATCCATTTGCAAAGTATTATAACCCCTGATCAAATAAAGTAACTATAGTTACCTCTATAGATATTTACAGGACAGATATAACCAAAAATTCCCCCAGTAGACAATGATAATGTTAGATAAAGAATGCTAGATAATCAGTTTGGGACTAGTATACTAAACATTCACGAATAGGATAAAAAATAACATATAGCTGGAATAAAAGGTCCATTTTAAACCTGAGAATCTCAAGTATGAACAAAAATAACCAAAACCTTTCAAAATACAAAATAGAAAGGGGGCAAAAAACCCAAAACAGGCTTCTAAACACAGACAACCACAACATGACATATACTGAGAAACAATAAAATAAATTTAAGTGCAATAGGGAAACAGCCTTACTAATGACTAATATTGTGAGCAAACTGACTCATTTTCAGAAATAGAAACAGTAAAAGAAAAAACGTATATCATCTCAAAGTGTTAGTGGTTTGGCATTTTTTAACATTTCTATCCTACATCTGCTAAAATGTCATAAAGGTTTGTTTATTTACCATTCTACTCCTAGGAGATGAAAACAAACAAGCATTACAGGGGGAAAAAATGCAGTTTTTCGTTAATCTGCATCAATTAGATTTCCTTTACTTCTTAAGTACTAATCTTTAAGGTTAATTATTGTTTTGCATTTAGAAGGACTGCTTGGCTGGTCAGTAAAAATTTATATAATAGGAGATAACTGGACATACTGCACTGCTGATGTAACTTTTATCAATAATAGGGTTGCACACTGTCAGGAGGTGATGTAATTCTATCAATATTACAGATGATTAATATTTCCCTGGATCTTTTTTTTTACTTTTGTTTCATCACAAAGTCCCAACTACTGTTTTGAGATTTGTCATCTCATTCAATAAAAATATGCATCAAATTTAAGCATTTAGGTGAAGAATAGTTAAAATAACATTTCATAAATATGGTTGTTACACATATTGTAACAATATTTGTGTAAAAGTATTCTTTCGATATTGCAATAATGCACACAAAGGTATTTTGATGATAGTTGTAATTCCATATGTGAAGGTTGATAATAGACAGTATCAAAACTGTGTCCTTTGCAAAAAACATTAAAAAACAACTGAAAATGTAATTAATTCCTTCTCAAGATTTTGCCCACTGTCCAAAATAAACAAATACATTACATAACTTCCCACAGCCTTTAACAGTTGACAAAAACCTATAAAAGTATTTTAATTGAAATGAATAACAAAAAATATTGTTTTTATTGAATGTTTGTTCCAATTCTTCACAAAGAAGCCTTTTTTTTACCTTGTCGACTTCTTCATTTATGCCCTCCACCTCATATCCCTCCAGCCTATCTGCAGAAATGGAGAGAGCCAGCTCCTCATCTTTCAGCTTCATGAAGCCATTGATACTTTCTAAAAAACTGTTCACAGTGGTTAACTGGGAAAAAGAAGGGAAAAAGACACGTGGTCTGAGGTAAATAATGCACTTGCAGCTTGATAAGTATCAGTACTAAATCAAATCCTCACCATCGCTTTGAGGGCCTGCTGAACGTGAAGCTCCTGGGTTTCTTTGAGCACAGCTCTGAGCAGCAGGGGATACTTTGTGATCCTCTGATGTGGTTTAGCTTGCATATCTCCAAGCCTCATTCGCTCACACTGAGGGTTTTTTTCCACCCACTGTATAAGTTAAGAAACACAACAATATCATCTAAGGTGTATTGGTTAACTTATATATAATGTCTGTATAATCTCCAAAATGATCTATAAAAAAATCAGTTTCGTGCAGCCCTCAATTTAATATAACTTAATTCAAAAGGGCTTTTTTGGGTGGTTTGAGATATATGGTTGCATGTCGGCGATAACAAATCACAGCAAAGAAAATTTATTTTAATAATTTATTGCACCTAGTTATTAATCTCTCTGGGTTTTCTCCAATTAGTTTTTTTCTGGGAGCAAAGTTTCTCAAATGTTTCATAAATGACAACATTCCTTTTAGATGAAAATACTTTTTACAAGGTACCAGAGTCTGGAGGAAGATTAAAGATGCTAAAGAATCCACATTGCATGTGGACAGGAGTGGGGTTTGCACAGACAGTGACAACCCATTTGAAATGGCATCTACCGGTGTTGGATTTCCTGAATCATATAAGCTCCAAAGTCCTCGCTGTCATCTAATATGAAATATTAGAGCACTTCATGATTCCTCCTTGTAACAAACTTTATGGAGATGCTGATTTCATTTTCCACCAGGCTTTGACACCTTCCCACGCTGCAAAAAGTACCAACGCTTTCAACAAATGTAACTGACTGCTTGATTGTGTGCCATGAAACTTTTCTGCCCTGAGCCTCGTGCAAAAATGACACATTATTATAAACCAGACCCAAACATTGATGCAGTAACTTATGTAGAAGAGACCTAAACAACAACAGAGAGACTCCCAGCTATTAATGAACTCTATAAAGTAGGAATATTAAGAACTATCATGCAGCAACACTAGAAAAACAGGTGGAATAAACCAAAAATGTATTTTAACCTATGCAACATTTCATATCAATATTACTTCTTGTTGGACTGAACTGAACTTACCTATAAGTATTGGTTTCCCATTGTGATTATGTTCCACAGTAATGTGTGAAGGGTTGTCATAGCATATATGTGACACAAACACAAGGTCACATTGGAGAAGTCTATATATGTTTTATGGTTTATTCAGACTAACTAAGATGAGAGCCAGAGAAAGATGAGGGCAGCAAGAACCACTCTGCTTTAGCACAGGAGAGAAATGAAAACCATGCAGTTTTACCAAATAAAAGGACAGAAGCTATGAGAGTAAGCTGGTCCTACACACAATGAACCAAACATAGTGAAAATATTTAGTGATAATATTTATATTATCACTAAATTATATTAATATGAATGCATAAGTGATGGCTCCAATCCCTAAAAAACAAATTGGCAGTCGCTATTATTCACTGAAAAAATAACTAAATCTTAGGTCCATTTTACACTTTTGTGACTGTTTTAAAGTTCCCAAACATAATAAAATTATACTTATTTCAGAAGATGATTTTTTTTTTCTTCACAGAATGGTTTTGAACATTAACTGAACTGTGATTTTTGTGGCCTGTTACACCTTTGGCCACTTCTCTGTCAGAGCTTGTGCCTACTACAGTAGTCTATGGCGAAAGACGAGGGACACCTTGTGCCTCCCAGGACAACACATAGACATACAAGCATGCACACAAACCCTTAAACCTAGGGGAAATTTAGAGAAACCAATTTGTCAAGCAGGCATGTTTTTGGGAGGAAGCTGGAGTACCTGGAGAAAATCTACACATATACAAGGAGACCATGCAAACAGGAATGAAACCCAGGACCTTGCGGCAAGAAAACAGTGCTAAAAACTGCACCCCAGTGTAGCTCACCACCACGCCCTTATGAAGTATATATACTTTAAAGTACATGGACCTACTTTTAAGGAGATCTAAAAGATACTTTTATCGTATCCCGTGTAATTTCAAAACGTGTAATAAATCTATAATATTCACTTTTGAAATGGTATTAGCTTAGAAGCATAAACTTATCAACGAGGCTGAAACTTATATAATAAGCATTTTTATGTTCAGTTTTTTAAAATATCTCAAGCCTCTAAGAAAAAAGACCAAAACAGAAACAAAACTTTTAAAATAGCTAAATTAACTGTTCTTGACTTGTGTCATTGGGACGACCCTTAAACACCCACCAGTTACTTTTAAAGTGGGGGTTTTATCTGTAAACAAAGGGTGTCATAACTTGATTTGACAGGTGAAGGTGAAGGTTTACAACGCAGCAACAACAAAAAGAAAACAAGAAACAAACAAACAAAGAAAACCACTGTAGCCCCCGCAACTTTTACTTTTCACTATAAACAGTATGTATTTTCATGTAGTCTATTTTCCCACCCACTAGATATATCCAGCACGCACGTTAGAGATCTAGAAATCTGAATCATTTGGAGAAATCGTTGGTGTGAAAAGTGGTTTGCTAAGTACAAAGCTCTGATGTCAAGCCACCTACAGGCTTACAAAAACATCATAAACCACAGTGCCACAATTACCAGATTTGAAAATGGATATCAGTTAAGTAATAACTGTTAGGTTTTGAGTTTTAGCTCTCAGAAAGTAAAAGTTCCATATAAGTACTGCTACGGCTGTTTCACTGTACCTGCACAAAAGCAACGAAATGTGGGTTGCTCTCATACTGCCTGCGTGTGAACTCCAGGTCGCTTTCCTCTTCCCAGCAGTATTGATGGTAGACAGAGAAGCGTTCATGGAACTGGTGCAAAAACAGAAGACAAGTCATATCTACACTATAATGTTAGCATGCCTCTCTACATCATTATAATTTACACTATTCCAGTAATGCTTTGCTCACGAAGCGCACATTGTTTATATGTCTCTAAGGAAGAGAGTATAATCTTAGCTTTAGAAATGCATTTAATGCAAGGATGTTTGCATAGTGCACAGTTTTTATTTGTATGCAACTTGCAATAATGCAACCCACACCTTTTATTACAGTATATTAAAGAACACAAATTGATTTCTTTATTAGAAAAAAATGTATATAATGACTGTTTATTTTTATTTGTTGTACTTGCTTTATGACCTAAACTTAAAAAGATATTTATTCAGTTCAAAAGGGGACATCAAAGTAGATCTCTTTGGTTAAGGTGTTTATATGTAGAAAATTGTTTGAGTTCTTAGTTTTTGAAAAATGAATCTTTAGTCTCCTGCCTACTGATCAGATACGATGAAGGGACAACGGGTGGAACTAAAATGCTAGACTTTTTGTGATAGTAAAGTGGCTTTAATGAATCTCCCCCTTTGACAGGCCCTTTGCTTAAGTCTCTTCTTCTTTTTCAAATAAAGATGCTCTGGTGCAGATGAGTTACTAACTGCTATTAATAATCCCTCAGAGTCAAATTTAAATCATCTTTTTCAATAGGCTGCTTATGCTAAGCATAACTGAAACTTAAACCTCTTGTATCAGATGATTTCAATTTATTTAGAACCATCAAGCCCATTTCTGTAACAACACCAAGTGCAAGTCTGTTAAAACACCCACAGTGGAAACATTAAGGTGTGGAAGTAGGTCATTACATAACTTATGGACAGGAACATTGCTGTGTTTACACTGCAGACCTGCAGACATTGAGCTTATACCTGCAGGCAACCGGCCTCCAACCTCATGGGGTCAAAAGGTTTGCCCGTTCTTCGTACTTCTTGTAACATGGGATAAACCACCTCCTGCCAGAACAGCTGATGAGCTTGCAGGATGGAGGGTAGGTTGGAGAAAAGCATTTCGGGGGTCACCTAGAGGAAGTGAAATATGAACAACAGAGTTACATTTAAACTATCTGGCCTTGTTATATTTCCATCTCCTCTGCGGAAACATTGTGGGGCTAAATGTTCCGCTCACTGATGTTTTTCTGTTTTGTTTTTTTTTTCTTCTCTCAAGCTGTGCACCTGCATATTTTATATACGTGTGATGTTTCAGTAAACTTGGGCTGTATGATTTGCAGACTAACCTCCGTGAGAAAGTCATGCTGGTTCAGGTTGATTAGAGCAGCAATAACCACCTGTGAAAGGTAGACGCACATTATACAAACTGTAGAAAATCCCTCATTGTAATAACAGACGCTCTAGAGTGACATCCTACGTCTTTGATAATCTTCAGCTTGTTGATATAGGTGAGCTCAGTCTGTACAAACTCCCACAGCGCCGCCTGTTGGTGTCTCTGCTTTTTTGCCATCGTCTGAAGTAAAGAATGTATGAAATGTGCAAACAAAGCAGGCATTTTACAACAGTGATATACGGGATACCATTTGGCACAACTTCACATTAAAACAGACTTCAGCAATACTGGTTCAGGCAGACAGGTGGAATTAAACATTTGCTTCAGAATATTTTCTGAAAAGATTCAAGGAGTTTTGAGTTAAAAAAAAAAGACAAACAAATGTAATAAAGCAAGAATGCTCTCTGCCTCTTACTGAGTGTGACTTTACTAAGTCTGTCCAGCTGTTTTCCAGTGTTGTACCCTGGCTTTCCTCTTTCCAGATCCATTTCAGGTTGGCAGGAACAACAAAAGCCTCCAGGTCTTTGATTAACAAATCCAGCTGACCTCTTTCCTGCCATGTTGATGGTCAAAAATGACACAAAAAAGCAGAGAGAAGCATTTAAAGTTAATGATTAAGCATATCAGCAGTTCCTGAGAAGGAAGAATGTTATGAATTCCTGTGGTCACATATAAAGACAGGCAGTAGAGCAGAACAAGTAGAGCTGCACTGATTAAAGTGTTTGTGTGGGCGGACACGGTTGGAGCAGGTCTGTATCTGCCTCACGGTTTGTAAGAATGCAGCCTGATGAACAAGAGACAAAACAATACCTCAGACGTTTTCTCAGACACTCCCTGGTTGACCACGCTAAAGACTTGCTTTAGCGGCGTTCTGGATTTGGTTCCTGACGATGATCCTTTACTCAGAGTTGCAAAGTCAGTCACAACCTTTTGCCTGGGTTTCCTCTAGCAAAAAGAAAAGTTTATATTGGAATTTAGTGGTTTAAAAGCTGCTGTTTTACAAAGTTTTGTAGAGATTAAAACTTTATTTTTCAAAGATTATATCAACCAAGATGAAAGAATGAGACACAGTTTGCTTTGCAAAAAGCACATTAAACACCTCCTGTACTTTATACATTATCACCTCTGTGTCTCTCAATGGATTTTTATATGACATAACAACATTAATGGATTTTTTTCATGAATTAACTATACTAAAAATCTGAAAACTGTGACTTGCATTTTTCAAAACAAAATAGTCGATTCACACTTGGCTTTAGCTGCAGATTTTTTTGTGTACACTATGTCTCCAGCTTTATGCTTGGAGACACCAACATTTCCACTTACACCTCTTTTAAAAACTTTCTAGGTCTTGCCATAAATTCTGATTTAAATTTGGATCTGAGCTTTGACTAGACCTTTTCTACACATAAATACTCTTTGAGCTAAAACAGCTCACATTAAGTCTCACTGTATCTTGGGAGTTTTTGTTCTGCTTAAAGGTGAACTTCTACCTGTGCCATGTAATTCTCGTAGCATAATGCTGCCATTTCTATGTTTCACTGTGGGGTTTTCTGTAGGGTGAGTTGCAATGTCATTTTTCTGCATTACGTAGCGTTTTGCATCCAGGCTAAAAATGTAACTTTTTGGTTTCATGCAGAATCTTCAATACATAGCAAACGAATTTCCTATATATATTTTTTTCCATTAATGGCTTTCTTCTTCCCAATCTTCTATTAAGGTCAGATTTTTGGAGTGACCTTCTATAAATCTACATGAACTGTGGATCTCTGCAGTTCCTCCACAGTTATAATTGACTCCTTACTTGCTTTTCTCATTAACAGTTGGAATAAGCAATAAGCTTGGCCTGTCAGACAGAATCACAGAAGTGATATAATCTTTTAAAATGCCAAAGTGGTAAGTGGTTTAGTAGATTCTCCTGCTTGAGATATTGTTTTATGACCTAACTTGCTTAAAAAATCTTCACAATTTGATATCTACTTTAATGACACATGTTCACAAACCAACCTTTCTGGTTTTCACAGAGCTGTTTTATTTACAATGTTTTTATTTACTTTTTTAATAAAAATCAATGTGATATTTGACTGTGCAGGCTGCATATTACAATGTAATAAAGCCAACTTTAAGAGTTTAAAAACGAAGGAGCATTTCAATATTTTGGTTTATATCATGTTTTTTTCAGAACTTGTCTCATATGAATTAAAGCTCAGATGAAAACAACAACAAAGAAAAAAAAATCAATAAATAAAAAAAAATGAATCAACACGACTCCTTTTGGAATTCAGTAATCCCATAATTGCAGAATATGAAAATACTGAGACATTCACATATTCCTTAAAACTGGACAGAAAAAGTGACAGATATGAGAGTAAGCAGCTGTTATTAAAATGTTCCACTTGCCTGGTAGCCAATTGTGCTGTATTTGTTTTTATCGGCAGATCCCCTGTGTCGGGTTATGTCTGGGGTTGTTGTGAGTCCATCAACAAAATCGGTCTCTCTTGTTTCTGCATCCTTTTGCTTCTCTCCATTCAAGCTGTTTTGTCTCTGAAGCATCTCTTTCATTACTGACTCAAGTCCTTCGTTATTTACATACGGCATTTTCAGCGACAGGCTGAGGACAGAAACACATGGTAACTTGTTGACAGAAATTTGTGTAAAGCTGCTGATAAAACTCTATCTGTTTATCCAGAGAATGAAATAATGGCATTGGGTTGTTGTATGGATTGTTAGAATTCTGATGTGTATACTTTACTTCCTTTAGTCTGATGGCTTAAGATTGTAGAGCATCTAAAAACAGATGGTTGCATTAAAAAATTGAGTCTTGAATATTTTATTGTTGTTTTGCTCAACATTTTCCAAATTTTACAGAAGTTATTTCAAAGTTTTTCTTTAAAGTCTGGCTGCAACTGCTTGATGTCTGATTTGTTGAGCTTTGTAGTTTAGTATTTCAAAAAGAAGTGCAAAGATAAAAGACAAACTGTAAATGAAAAGCATACATAAAAAAAAAAAAAGAAATACAAACACAATATCACGCATTCATTTGTTTTATCCCAAGTTTTGTCTCAATAACTGCTTTGGATTCACCTCATTGGTGAGAATATATCATGTTTTTTCAAGCTGTGTTATCTCTAAATTTTTCAGAGATACAAACCAAGATATGCATCTCTGTAACAGGCAGCTCAAAGCAGACTATAAAAATAGTCCTTTTATACAGTAGTCTGACACGTGCAGATATAATTCCAGTTCCTCCATGTTTTATACCTTATTAAAAAGAAAGAGTTTGTCAGTCAGATAAACCTCAAAATATCTTAATGAAAACTGTAAAAAAAAAGATAGTAGCTGAGTACCGAAGAAAACCCCGAGTGACCTTATGGAAACCATTTGTGAAACAAAAGTCTGCCCTCTGCTGGCTTCTATCACCTACACTCCACCAAGATAAGAGCATTATAATGTTATCATTGCAATAGACTATTTCACATTGAACTAAAATTAAGGAATGTAATATTTACACAGGTTTAATATTATATAACCTTCGTTTTTCTCAAAAGCCATGTGTGATAATCACCTGTCACTAGAAAACATTTAGAAAAGTCCTAAATAAATGTTGAAGCGCCTACAGCTTGGTGTGTGGATTTCTGGTTGGAGCAAAGGCTCTGTGGTTATACAGTAGACTTTTCTTGTTTCAGAGTAAAAACATGAAAAAACTTAAAGGTCCAGCTAGGTTTGTGTGGGCATCTATCATGGTTATGAAAGTGGCCTAAGATGTAGTCCTGTGAGCCTAAAAGAGCACAGAATGTTTATTATGCAATAATTCAACACACCCTAGGATTTGACCTTTAAAAGAATATATCAGCAAAAGATAATATTCAATATTTTAAACACAGTTCAGCACATAATATTCTGGTATGTCTGCCCTTATTTTTTGTCTATAAGATAAAGCAGAGTAAAAAAAATGCCTGAGGCATTTTTAATGGAATATATGCAGCACAAATCCTCAGAACTGTATGAAAGAAGACAAACTGTTCTTAGTGTATATGTTTTTCAAATATGTGTGTTTCAAATATTAAACACCTGGTAACTAAAACTTAGAGCTGCATGTTTGGCAACATAGATTACATAGCTGCATTCTTCTTCTGTTCAAGCCAATTTTGCAGATGCCAATAAAGCAGCTTTGCTGTTTCATTAACAATGACACTAGATTAAAAAAAAATAACACAGGATCAGCATTTTGTGTTAGACTCTACCTGACAGGCATGCAATGACACCTACATGATTGCATTCAGAGGGAATGTTGACAATTGTGCGCAAGAAATCGTGTTAGGTCTCAGGTCAGTGAATACATGGTTACTTTTAATACAGGAGTTTCACATAACCAGCTCTAACTAGCCACTCTGTATTAATTACACTAAAGGCAAAGACTGATTATACATTTATTAACAGTGTTAAATCAGTTATAACTGTTAAACTGCTGTAGAAAACCCTGTGTGAGGGTGGGTAGCTGGTGCTATAAGTAGATGTCTGGAAACTTGAGTGAGCTGCTCAAATCTAAGCAACACTGGATAAATGTGTGAGAATTTCTGGACCTGGTTAAATGAGACTTGTTAATGTGACAGACTGCTTGAGTGATGACTAGAAAGAGGCTAAATATGTTCAGAGAATTTAAAATATTCTCTGAGAAACATTAGAAAAACACAAAACTTCAATAGTTCTGAAAACATTGAGCTAAAAAAGTTTAAAAAAATACAAACGTTCTGTTTACTGGGAGAAGTAAATGCAAAACGAGCCAAATAGAAATACTTGAACAGGAAAACAGAAGTAGGACGCAGAGATAGCAATCTGTCCTGGAAAGAGAGGAAATAACAAAGTGTATGTTTGTCTCTCCAACCATTATAAATCTCTCCTTTCTTAATCAAATGAATAAAACATGAACAGAATATTTAGGCTGATTTTGCAGATACTTTTATAATTGAATAGCAGTAGTTTCACACAGCTCCAGATCGAGTTACACAGATTTGCCATTTACTGTGTGACACCAGCAACTGTCTTCCAGGGTGTCATTTAGGAGCTTTGATTTATGGTGTGGATTTTTCTCATTTTCACTAAACCACTGGGTCCTAGCAAAGTATTTTATACTAAAAACACAGTGACAACTCAGCACAGCCGCCTTGAAACACAGATTGATGAATACTTTTTAAACAAAAACATTAGGAAGTACTTATGCTTCTATTTGATTATTTATTTTTTTGCTTTTTTGTGTGGAAGCAAGGTTTCTCTCAGGAGGACATAATAGAGACACGTACACTGCAATAACTAGCTCCTGCCTTGCTGTCAAACTTCTGCGGATTGACGTAAGTTCCTCCATCACTGTGTGTTACCTGTTTACAGGTGTACTAACCCGGTGTCTGTAAAACACCGTGAAAGCTTTTGAAATATTTTCAAATACATGTATATATTATATTCCTATCTGACTCATAATGTTTTTTAAACTTATCAACCAAGCCTCATTAATGCAGGCCTCTCGAACTTTTTTAAAACTCATATAAAACAATACATCAAATGCTGAAGAGTCATCTGTGATTCTAGACAAGAGCACCAAGGTGGATCAGTATGTAGGAAAAAAATCATATAATGACCCTTTTTAATCAGTATTTACACCTAATAAGTTACAAAAAATTCAGATTTTACCTGGGCTTGGTTGGATCCATTTTGCTTCACGCAGTCATCTTTGGTTTCTGTTGGCTTTCTACTCCTCTCCTGCCTCTCTGGCCTGATCAGTCCCTCCCTCTCTTCCTTTCACCTGAACACCGGCCCTCAGCAAGTGGCCAAACCAGAACAACTGGATTTCCTTAAAGCCAACAAATCAGTGCTAAGGCTTAGTTAATGTGTCGCAGTTAAAAGGTGCTTAGTGGAGCAGAGGTGGGGACTAATTTCTTTGAGGAGGATCAATTGTTTTTTGTGTCCATCAAGCTTTCCTCTCAGTCAACCAATTTAAAAGGATAAAAATAGGATTTCCTAATGTTTCAGGTTCTAGCAGCAAAATATGCATCAAAATGAGAGGAAATAAAAAAAAAACAGGTTCTGGAGTGGAGGACAAGAATTTTGGTTAAATCGATAGTGGAAAAATATTAAGTGTTAAAGACCTTGTGCTGGAATGCAGAGTTGCAGCGTGCCTGCGGGCAAATCCACAACTACATCCTCAAC
>JAUZNJ010033252.1:0-13249 GCA_034780135.1 Jordanella pulchra
AATTTTGTAGTCAGTATTTAGTAAAGTGATTGGTCTGAGATTATCAAGAATTCTATGGTCTTTGCCAGGTTTGGGGATTAATATTATAACTCCTTGTTTCATAGTTGGTGGGAAAGCCAACTTGTCTGTCACTTCATCAACCAGCTGATCTCTGAGATCTTCGTTCAACACATGGATGTATATGAAGATCCAATGACCTCAGATAAGCTGTTGCTCTCTATAGCAGCCTGCTCACCAAGGTCAGACCAAGTAAACTTCAGATACATTTTTAAATGTTAGATTTTATCAGCCTCAGTTAGTTGGCCGAAATTTAAAAACTGCTCACAGGTAAAAGAAAACAACAAAAAACACTCAACCACGTTATTTTATGCGAGTGCTCTTTTTGACCACATCGTTCCACAGCACAACTGTCCCTCACAGGATGCCGTACATTAACTGCTTCTGTTTTGTTGACACTTTTCTGTATCAGCTGACTGCCCGCTGAGGCGATGTTCAGCTCCGCACAAACTGAATTTGTCCGTCCAACGACACCTCTCAGAGCCGAGGAACCGTCAGCAGAGTTCAGGAAGAAATCACATCGATTTTAAGAGGAGCGCTGCTCGTAAACCGTCATTGACTTTTAGCCAGTTAGCAGCTTTAGCTCCAAGCTAACGGAGCTTCATCCGCCGATGTTTGGGGAAGTCATGGAGGGGATTTTATACAAGTGGACTAATTACATGACGGGTAAGAGCTCTGTCTTTGCTGGAAGAAAACCTAACAGCACCGATGAGACAAAAATACAAATAATGTAAACATCTTCAATTTGAGGTGAATAATATTATGTTTATATATTTACAGTTAACTTAAAATGCACAATAAAGATGTTTTTCTTTATAAATCCCAAATATTTGATTATTTAGAAATGTATTTTTTCTTAAATGATCTATTTTTAGATTCATCTATTGATTAAAAAATAAATCAGTCATTAAAATAATGGAAAGCTTCAGCCCTAATAGTTTGTCATGAATGTGGTGTAGATATAAAAGTTTGATCCAAACTCAGCATTAACTTACAGGTATGATTTATCTAGTCTCTAATCATTTCTGTTATTAATAGAAACACAAACAGCTGCAGACAATAAGAGTCACACTGTTGTAGGAGTTCAGGATTTGACCTCTATGACGTCAGCAAAGCTTGTGTGTAAATAAGCCACACTTGAATAATGTCGGTTAATAAATAGGTATGAAGCTGAAGAAGAATGTTTTTTATTGTAATTTAACAAGAACAAACAGTAGTGTGCCATAAAACTAACAGTAATGTGGACCCCCCCCCCCCCACCCCCCCAACAGAAAACCATACAAATGAATGAGAGCTAGATATGTGCAGTCAGTGGTGATGATGGTCAGATGAGCTTCTTTAGATCTGAGCTGCGTCTTTGTTCCTGCATCTACTGATCAAACCACTTTGACCTGAAGGTTTGTTTTTCTCCAGGAGCCACATTGAATCAGTGGCTCTGAACCATCAGTGTGTTCAAGGCTGAACATCCACCTTCAGCATCACCATTGTTATGTTCTGTGAAGCCTGCTGCGTTGTGTTTAAATCGGTTTTTAAAGCTGGTTTTTTTCTCTTAGGAGAACTTTAATGTGCAGAAAATTCATACAAAACTCTAACTGGAAACCGTTTCTGGAGGTTTAGGGGAGACATGTTTTCTGCAGATCTATTTTCTTCTTTGAAATTTGATAACGTCTCTAAAAGTTTTTGTTTCTTCAAATGTGAATCAGGTGAAACCTTCTAGCCTGAAGTAACATTCTGATTGGCAGGTTTAGAGAGGTGGACCGAAATCTGCCTGTTTTGGTTACATTTACTTTCTTATTTACTTATTTTATACATGCTGCATTTTATTCTTTTGTATTTAGTTATTTTTAGCTATTTTTAGCACTTTGTTTTCAGCTGTTAGATGTTTTTAATCTCTACAAATAAAGATGATGATGATGATGATGATGATATTAATGTCCAGAATAGGGATGCAAGTTATCAAAAATGAATTAATCTTGAACTGATTGAGCTTATCGATCAACCAAGAATTATTTGATAAAAACTTGAGTTTTCTCATGTTTCTAGAAGATCTTTCCATTAACATTAGTGTCGAAACATTTTTTCACAATGTGATGAATTAAGAACAAAGTAGAACATTAAATGTTTACAATATATTGTAGATTATGCATTTAATAGTGACTGAATTAAAAAAACAAAATGTTCTTAGACGTTATAAAAGGTTTTTATGAGAAAGACCTTATTAGGTTCCTGAATTTAAAATAAAAGAATAAAAATGTGAAGAGCTGCTTACTTCCAGCGTACAGCGATATAAACAGACGGGTTATGTCACTCCGACTATACTGTGTTAATAAAGTGAACACTAACTGTGATGTTTTTAGTCTCATCCATCAATCAGTGCTGGGAGAGACTTTGTGTTGTTAGCAGAGCTTTTAAACTGCTGGTCCTGCTTGTTTTCAGAGGAAAGTTCAGATTTGGCTTCATGAAAGTAATTAATGAACACAGGCTTTTCCTAGCAGCTAAATCCCAGCTTGTCTTTTTCATGGTATTACAAATAGTTTGCGTAAAATATTTAGTGTAATGGCCTCCACTTTTCTATCCTCACATCCTCGCCTTCCAAGCACAGCAGAGTCGATGCAGCACGGCTAAATCGGCCTATTCAAATCACAACCAGTTTATCCAGCATTTATATTTACAAACACAACCACAGAAAGTGGACTCCTGGGTTTGTTCAGGCAGGCCTCCACTCTGACATTACTTCTATTACAAATACCAGTTAGCCTCTGCTTAAGAATGAACATCAGCGCCCTCTAGTGAACGGTGGTAATATTACAAAACCTATGAAATTAATTGGATGAAAGATATTTTTTCTCATAAAGCATCAATGGTTTGTCAGCTGTTTGTACATCTAGTCCTGAAAGTTAATTTCACCTCTCGGTTTAAACTCTCTCAGGTATTTAGCTCTGTCTGCCCTCTAGCGACCTCCGACCATCTCCCCAGCATGATGCTGCCATCACCATGTTTCACCTGGAAGGGGAAGCATAGCGTTAGTTTTCTGGCATCTGTTAAGCCGGCAGAAGTTAAGGATCTGTGTCTGTTTCATTAATATAAGGATAACTTTGCAGTTTTTTCTGTGATTGGTGATAATTGATCAGATGCTGTAAACCAAAGTAATTTTTCTTCTTCTTACATCTAGCTTTTGTGGTACAGACTCTTCATAATGCTCTGCAGAAACAATGAGTGTGGCTGTGATCAGTCAGACTAAGTCAAAGTTTGTAAGATCAGGAGGATTTCTTTTCCTCCTGTAAAGCTTAGCTACCACTGATCAGTGTAGCTCTGCTGGTGAATCCATTTTCTGCTCTATAAATCTTCCTTCGTTTAATCTGGGATAATCGCTGCTATTCAGGATCAACGTCTGACATAAAGATGTTTTCTCTCATCAATTCATTTATTGTCATTTTCAAACCTTTGCAGCCAAATCTGTGAGAAACCCTCCAGGTTTTAATAAAAAAATATTTAAAACGGTGTTTACAGTTTTAGTAGTTTGATAAATAATCTTAAAGTGCAGATATTCAATTATTGTTGCAAGCAAAACGCAAAATAAGAAAAACAATCTTAAAAAAAGCAGTGAGAGAATCTGAAATACATTAAAGTTACTTCCAGAGCCTTCAGTTTTATGTTTTTAAAATGTGTTGATGATGTTTTCTTTGCTGGAAGCAGTGATGCTCCATGGATGCTGACTGCGTTCTCTGTCCTCAGGCTGGCAGCCTCGCTGGTTCGTCCTGGAAGACGGAGTCATCTCGTACTACGACAGCGAGGACGATGTCGCTAAAGGCAGCAAAGGATCCATCAAGATGTCTGTCTGTGACATTAAAGGTTGGCTCTCATGCAGCCGTCCCAGGTCACGTTAGGGTGCCGGTAGAGCCCCCCCGTCACACGCCGCTCCCTCTGTTTATCTTTCAGTTCATCCCACTGACTCCACTCGCCTGGAGCTGATTATTCCTGGCGAGCAGCATTTCTACGTGCGAGCCGTGAACGCAGCTGAGAGGCAGAGGTGGCTGGTGGCTCTGGGCTCTTCAAAAGCTGGAACTCTGGAAAGTCACAAACACAGAGGTGAAGAAAAACAGCCAACGTTGTGCTGTTATGTGAAAATAACTGAATCAACCTTCTGTTCCTAATGTGTTTGCGTCTCCAGGTTCAGACTGCCTGAAAACCAAGATGTCTGAACTTCGTCTGTACTGCGACCTCCTGGTGCAGCAGGTCCAGACCATCCAGTCCCAGCACACTGCAGACGCAGAGACTCCGCCCACTTCTGAGGTCAACAAACCAATCAAATCAACCTGTTTGTGTTAAACCCACTGATGTGCCGCTGTTCATGTTGCGTAGCTTTATCGTTCTCGTCTAAAATCGTTATTTTTTTCTCTGTAATCTAATCTGTTGAAGAGGAAATGTTTGATCTGTTTCATGTATACAAGGATTCAAACTCAGTCATTTGCTGGTTTTGTCACTTTAGCTCCTGCTGGTCAGTCAGTGGTGCATTCAAGCTCGCCGGCTCTGGCGCCGCACCGTTTGGCAGCCTGACGCTGACCTTTGGTTATTTCAGTTCTCCATCATGGAGCTGCTACACCTGCTGAGCTCCACCTCACAGGACTTCAACCTATTACCTCTATAAGAGCATTGAAGCACACTGTATATATGGATAAAACAATTCTACCGAAGCAGCTCCTCCAAGCAGCGTCTCCTCCTCCTAATGCAGGAGCAGAAGTCTGTGGTTTTATCTGCCCTCTAGTGGCTGGTGAAGGTACTGCAGGATAAATCAGTCAGCGTTGCTTAGAGAAAACCTACTGACACCATTCAAACTCCTGAGTTTGAATGGTGTCTAACTTTGTCGCTGGAACCAAACTTCCTGCTCAGTGGGTGTGGGTGTGACTGTGGCGTTTCCACTCAGCTCTCATGTTCAGTTCACCTCTGTTCAGGCCTCCCTGCTCAGTGCCACCTGTGAGACGTTCATCAGGACTTTGGAGGAGTGCATGAGCCTGGCCAACCAGAGTTTGACCCCCGACATCCGACCCCCTGAACGGGTAGGGGTTGTTTGTTTTTTCCAATGGTTGACAGCCTAAGCCTCTGTCGGACAGAGAGGTTCGGTTTTTATCAAGTTAAAGCAGCTGTGTTCCTTTTATCTCTTTTTTTAGCCAAAATGATTAAAGGAAAACATGTAAAACCTGCAGCTAATGAACGACTGTCCAGTTGTTCAGGGTTTGGGCTCTTTAGTGAAAATGTAAACAAACCGTTTCCAGAGCTGCTGAATGTTTAATGAGTTTAATGATAAAAACCTCTTGTTGTTTTCCATCAGATGAAGCGCTCCATCAGCCACCCTGGAACCTACAGCTTTGACAGGTCAGATCCCCCTTCAACCCTGAGAACCCGCTCAGCTTTCATCCGTGTCTATATATGTGTGTGTGTTTTTGGTTTGTCCAGAGGTCTGCAGCGTTTCCAGTCCTAAAGCAGCAAATGTTACTGGAACAAACATGTGATTCTAGGATTCGCTTTTAGCACAAAGACAAACAAACCTTTTATAAAAGGAGGATGGGTTTACTTTCTTTTATGTGATAATTGTGGAAAATACTATAAAGAAAACTTTTCAAACCTAATTGGTGGAAAAAATATCAACATTTCTAAAGTCATTTTAATATTAGAATTTATAGAGTAAATTTTGTTCCATTATTCTTGCAATTAAAGAGCCTGTCTTGTAAATTAAAAAAGAAAATTGTGAATTTAAACTAGAAAAATGAAATCTAGAGATTAAACTTTGTAAAATGGTTTAATCAGATTTGTAGTTTTCACAGATTCTTTTCAAATTTCATTTTTTTTAATTATTTTTTTTTCAAATTGAATTTTTCAGATTTCATTTGAATAGTTTATTTTTCAGATCTTTTTTTCTTCACTTTTGGTGCGCCTCGCTTTGCTTTGAGGAGAGAGAAAGTATTTCTCTTGGTCTGCTGGACGTTAGCAACAACATTTTTTATTGGTCAAAATAAGCGTTTACATCAGACAGGAATTGAAGACAATCTGATCTCAAAAGAATGAAATCACTAAAACAATCTGAAAAACTGAAATGTGTTGCATTTTTTCAGATTTCAGTTTACAAAGAAATTTCTTTGCGCGAAACAATAACGAAAGAAGTTAAATACAATTTTTCTACCAAAAATGGAAAAACTTGCATTTGTTCAGAGTTATTAGGAGCCGTTGTGGAAGAAAGAGGGCAGCTCTGGACCTGCCGACTGCTCAAGGTTCAGCAGTGAACTAAGAAACAATCCTCTGCCTCACCTCCAGGGGGCAGCAGCGCTGTCAACAGGATCAACTCACAAACCCAGAGAGAACCATTAGAAAAGCTTGACTGACCAGATCCCAGCATTATGAGTAGAAAACTGGATAAAAGCTTGATTAAAGTGACACTCTGTTATCTGTTATCTCAGATCTAGATCAACAGAAACATCTTTTTAAAGATCAACTTTTTCATGTAACGTGTCTGTGAGCTGAATTCTAACCCCCCCAGATGACATTATTAATATGTGCAATAGGAAGGGCTAATGGGGAAAAAATGCTTTAACACATGTCCTGAAATAAATAAATGTTATATTAAATAATAAAAGGTACCATTAAATTATAAAATGTAAAATTAAATTATTACCATTAAATAAAAACATCTTTTACATCGTATTGAATTATATTTTCCATATTTAAAAGATCAATGAATTTCCGTATACATGTAATTATTTAATTTTTTATTTATTTCATTGAGTTTGAGCAGCGAACTCATCATGAAACCGTCAGCTTCTCACATCCAGATCAGTGGGCGGAGCTAGTGCCACTTCCATAGAAACCCTGAAGTCTGATTGGCTGCTTTTCACTGACGGAGAAAAGACAACTTCTTCCTGGGTTTTCTTTTTCTCTAAAGTCAATATTTTCAGCAGTCATGTTGGAAATGACAAACCTAAACTTATTGGATCCATTTCAGACCAAACCACGGATACAGAGGCTGGAGTTTCTCACCTGCTTTGCTGTAAATACATTGTGTCACATTGCTGTTATTCATCATATTATGTTCTTTACCCCTTTGTTAGTGTTTATAGTGATTTTAACGTAAAAGAAACCCAGGAAGAGGTTGTCGTGTCTCATTCTGTAAGAAGCCACCAATCAGAGGCTAGGGAGCTGGCTGTAGTCCCGCCCACTGATATGATGGGCGAAGTTGACAGTTTAAATGATTTCATGATGAGTTTTCTGTATAAACTCCATGAAATAAATAAATACGGAGATAAATAATGAAATATCTGTAAATGAATTCATAAAAAAAATGACATTTAATTATTTCATGTCAGTTGAAAAGGTTTAGTTAATTATTTATTGGCACATTTGAATATTCTACATTTCATTATTTAATGGGACATTTAATTGTTTAATGATGTATTAAATAAATAAATGGTGTATTTTATCATTTCATGGTAGTTTATGTATTTTATTTTGTCTCCATAGTCCAAATACTTTATATGTTTTCCATCCATTCTGGAGAATTAATTGTGTTAAAGAGCCTTTGTTGCCCTTTAGGTCAGGTGTGCTAAAGGAATACATGAGTGGAGGTCAAAGGTCAGCTCAGCGCAGACATCGGACATCCTCAGAGAGCTCCGTCTATGAGACCGAACGTAAGATAAGACTTGGCCTTTATTTGTTATGACATGATGGTGTTAATACTTCATCCTGTGCATCCAGTGAAACATCAGGATTGTTGGAAGACATGGCTGCCGGGGGAGAAATCCTGGTTATCTAAGCAGTGTTTGGGTGCATCTCTCAGAGGCTGGTTTATTGAAGTATCTACAGAGTTAATATGCCACTTTTATTCTGAAGGACAGAAGAAACAAATGTTAGAAACAGACTTTGCTGCAGAAATCAGCTCAGGCTTCAGAGGATGCATTCAGGGTCCATAAGCATTCAGTCTGTAGACTTTAACCTGAGATAATATGAATTTATCTCAACATGGAACAAACGGGATCTCCTGGTTTTCTGATCATTTCAAGAACATTAAACAATGAAGAACAAATCGACAGATTAAACCTGAAATGAACATTTTGGCCTAGCAGCAGAAAAACCAACAGTTCAACATCACCCTGAACGCACCATCTTCACTATTTAACATGTCTGAGAAAACACGTAGTTTTCTGTCCTCCTGTTTGCATTAGTTCATTCTATAACCCTATAAAGGAATGTAGTTTGTGAGGATTTAAAGCCATGAGCTCCTTTCTCTCTCTGTTGCTCTGATTTCATGTGTTTCTGCTTCGATTTGTTGGGAGTGAATTTGTTCTGTGATTATTGCAGGCAAAGAACCAGATTAAAAAAAACTTTATTAATAAAAGCTTTTAAAATAACTTTACTGTTTAATACTTTTTAATTTAGAATTCATTTTTCCCAAAATACAAATTTATATTTTATCAAATGAATTTTCAGAACATTTTTTAAAATCTTATTTTATTTATTTCTTTTTCAAATGTATTTCTCACAATGTATCTTTTTCATATTGCACATTTAGTTTTTTTTTTATTTCTCTGTGTTTAAAGGTCAGACCGTCTTCGCTTTTTATGTCGTCTCCAGGAGCAGCATTTCTATTGGTCTGCAGCGAGGAATGCAAAACGTTAAACGCAATTAAAAAACGGAAATAAGAAAATGATATTTAAAAATGTATTAAAATAAGATTTTTTTTCATTTCCGTTTGCAACCGTGTTGTTTGCTTGCAGCAATAATGGATCAGAGTTCCCCCCATAGACTCATAGGCTGAGTTCTTCTTCTCCTGTTTGTAGGTTTGCTTCCTGCTCTGAACGGCGACTCGTCCTCCATCCCTGAGGAGCGGGCAGGCAGCAGCAGCAGCCCAAAGACCACGGCGACAGACACCGACACCGATCTGTCCATCTGAACGTCCTGACCCGGACTGAAGGTCCGGCCGGCTGCCGTTCAACAGAACCAGCTGCACACTTTGGGGTCCCTGGGTTTCTTTCTGTCAGTGGTTCCTTTATGCTGGAGACTTTCTCTGAGCTGCGATGCTTTGAAACTCTCAGATCAGCAGAGAAGCACAGCACCGTCCTGGAAGGAATCTGGACTGGAGGAAACCGGGTCCAGGTTCAGTAGAACCAGCTGATGGTATAAGGCTGCCTGTAGGCACAATGTGAACATGATTAACCAGGAATCGCTGCTTTCTGGACTGAAATGAATGTGAATCTGTTTGTTGGGAGGTTTTAGTGGCTCCGATTTGTGTTGTTGTTGTTTTTCTGGTTACTCCTAAAACAGAAGCTCCATCCTCCTCCTTCTGTCTTATAGAAGTTCTTCATGTTGAGCAGATTCTTGGATTCCTTCCCTCCAGACGGACCTCTGCTGCCTGGCTGCTCATTCCTAATAAGCTGAAGTCGCATCAGGTGAAGCTGTGGAAAGTCTTCCTTTGGGGATGTTTGGTTTTCAGTGTTTTAGGGTTAGTGTTTGTGAATCCATGATGAAACTAAACACGGTGAGTTTATTTATTCCCATGAATGCATGTAGGAAGCACAGCCGCCAGCAGGTGGCAGTACAGCACAGCAGCCATCCTTCACTTTAAGGCTCCAGGTCAAACATGAACTGAAGGTCAACCTTTAGTTTCTCTTCATGGCAGCAGAGATAATCTGTACCGGATGCATCGGTTCAGGTCTTGCAGATTCATTTTGTATGGTTCTAGTTTGACCCGTTTGGTACCGGTCTGCAGCAGGAGCTGTGAGGTTGTATTGGGTCCTGAGAAGCTGCTGTGTTGTTGAAGCTGTTCAGCTTTAATATTGTCCACAGACTCTGGTACAGAAATCAGCCGTTTTCAGAGGAACGCTGGTTTTTTGTTTTTAACAAACAGTGGAAACGGGACAAAGCGTTTCCCTCTTCAACTAGAGACGTTGTATAAACAGAGGCCTTTGTTTCTGGCCTGTATGGACGGGATTCTGGTCCAGCATTGTTGTTACCCCAGAATAGGTTTGGCAAATGGAAATAAATAAATACAATCCAGAAATGAAACTAGAATAACTTCTCAATCTAAAAAGGTTGCGAGAGTAACTTTGATTTTTTTCATATTTAATTTGTTCAAATTTACTTTGAAAAAACAGCATCTGCTCCTAACCTTTGACCCCTTCTGTTCCTGAGTTCTATGCTGGCAGGAAGAGTCTGTGAGCCTTTTTGTTACTGCATTGATTTGCTTTAGATGCTGTTTTTCCTTTATGGCACTTAAAGCTGTTTGAGTTTTTTTCTGTGACTCTTATTTTGGTGGGTCCGTGCCGCCTGTCTGTTACCAGTAGATGCACCTTTAACAGTCCTGTAATGAAATCCTGCCAAACAAACAAACAAATAAGCACCACTCTTAGTTTGGACTTAAAATGTTAAGTCTTGCCAAAATTGACCACTGATTTTATTTTTAACTGTATATTTCCATTAGCAAACATTTATCAGTATTTTTTTGTTGTTTTTTTTATATATGGATGTTTGTTTCCTGTCAACCTCAGAAACTATTCATTGATTTTTTTATGAGTTTCTCTAAATGGATGTTTTGCACTTTAAGGTGATTGTCAGTGTTCAGCTCTGCAGGCCGATTCATATCACAGCTTTACATGTTATGGATCCTGTTGTTTGTCATTCAGGAAATTTCTATTGGTTCCAAGATGAACATGTATATATTGGAGCCGCCGCTGCCGACCTTCATGTTCTCTTCTTGTCGTTAACAACAAAGTAAACAGCATCAGAAACGTTACTGTGTTTTAAAACATCGTGTTTTATTCAACTTGAAGTTACTGTTTTCTTTGCAGCTTATAATTAAATATCTGTCACAATGTTTAGTCCTCAGTATTTGTTTGAACCGAAGGAAGGATTCTGGTTGCTTGTGTTTCTCTGTTTGTGTCTTTTAGCCTGAATCCTTGGACGCTGTTTGGTGCCATTCTCTTCATGTGCTTTTTATTAAGCTCTGCAGACTAAAGCTAAAGAAATCATTTTATGATTTATATGTTCAGAGCAGAGAAAGAAAACAATCTCCTGAATTCTTTTTGTTTTTCTGCCAAAGTTCAGGAGATACCTTAGAAGCTGCACTAAGTGACGCGTGGTTTGATCACGTCTGGTTTTTATCGTCTGAATAAAGTTTCTGAAGCTGAGTTTGAACTCTGCCTTTTTAATAATCACTGGATATTTTGCTTTTGTAGAAATAATTGAACCTCTGTCCTTTAAAGCAAACATCAGTGAGCAGCCATCGTATGTCAGCTGGCATACAGACACCTGCATGCAACTTACATGTAAAGGCATTTTTTTCTTATTGTTTCTTGTTTGCTTGAATTTTTCTTGTTTTTCCCCTTTTCTCATATTTAATGAAACTTTTTCACCTTCAGATTATGTTCAAACATTGTGTTTTACAGATCAGACGCTCTTCAGTTATGGCAGGTTAAATAATAAATCAGAATCAGTAGATAAATTAGAAAGCACTGCCTTTTTGGGATCATTTTACTTTTAGTGTTTCTCATAGTAAAACCAAAGAATATTCAGATTTTCAAGCAAAGAAATTGATAAAAATGAAAAAGGCTAAAAACATGTAAGCAGATTTGCAGGAAGTTAACTCTGCATATAAAACATTTCTATCATTGTTGGATACATTTTAAAAAACAAATCTGTTTTGTTTAAGCTACAACTTGTTTGTACCCGACCGACGAATGCAGCCTTCTTTTCGTCTGTTTTGAAGGACGGGTCCAGAGCATCCTCCGTAGCCTTGGTTTTCCCATGATTCTTTGCGAGTCCAAGCAAGCCGACTGCTTCATGCTCAGAAGAAAGAGGAAACGGTGACAAACAGTGGTGAACATTGTAGTGAGTCCACAGTCGCCACTGAAAGTGCTGACAGAAAAGGACGGTATGTCCTTAGCACCAACGATCCTAGCCGCTGCTAGGTGCTGTACGGTTACCCACAATCCTTCACCTGGCAGACTATAGGCACAGCTTAGCTCATGGATTGGAACATAAATACATTGTCTTCATGTGAAGTCATGCTGATGTTCACACCTTCATATGTTTTAGGTTTAATAAAAGAGCTTCAGTCGTTTGCTAGCTTTTGGTAACTTTAGTTTTTTTGTAGTTGTTTTCCTGAAGGCTGTGGTCCCATTTTGACCAGCATCATTCAAGCGTATGTCCGTAGAGTAATAACATCTGAAGGCTATCAACAATCAGCTCAGCAGTCCACAGCTCCTACCCTGGATAGATCTCTTACTGTGAAATGTGACAGATAGCCGCTACAATTAGAGGTTATAGATGAAGCTAGTCTTCTTGAATGTTGTGGAATCTGTTAGCAGATCACTCTGGTCCAGGTAAGGATCAGACCTGTTCTGGTGGCTAACAACTGTTAGCTCAGTTAGCTCTCATGTTTAAGAGGAGCTCAGACGGCCTTAAAGCAGCACTCCTAGTCACATGACCCATTCAGCATCGGATCCGACCCTCTCTCTATATACAGCACTCAAAAAATGAAAGGAAGACTTTGTAATCAGACTCTAGCATCAAGTTAATTAAACTTCTAGGATATTGATTTGGTCGGGTCAGCAGCAGAGGGGGGTGTTAATCAGTTTCAGCTGCTTTGATCTTAAAATTAACAACAGGTTCACTAGAGGGGCAACAACCAGACGACCATCAAAGCAGGTTTTACAGGTGGAGGCCACTGACAGTTTTCTCCTCCTCATCTTTTCTGACTTTTTTTCACCAGTTTTTCATTTGGCTAGGATCACTGTCACTACTGTTAGCATGAGGCGATACCTGGACCCTACAGAGGTTGCACAGACAGTCCAGCTCCTCCAGGATGGAACATCAATTGGTGCCATTGCCAGAAGGTTTGCCGTGTCTCCCAGCACAATCTCACCAGCATGGAGGAGATTCCAGGAGATGGGCAGTTACTCCAAGGGAGCTGGACAAGGCTGCAAAAGGTCTACAACCCATCAGCAGGATCGGTATCTGCTCCTTTGTGCAAGGAGGAGCAGGAGTACTGTCAGAGCCCTAAAAATGACCTCCAGCAGTTCACTGGTGTGAATGTCTCTGACCAAACAATCAGAAACAGACTTCATGAGGGAGGCCTGAGGGCCCGACGTCCTCTAGTGGGCCCTGTGCTCACTGCCCGTCCCCATGGAGCCCGATTGGCATTTGCCAC
>JAUZNJ010033253.1:0-13249 GCA_034780135.1 Jordanella pulchra
TTAATCCCAGTGAAAACTTGTGGTCAATCATCAAGAGACGGTGGACAAACGAAAACCTGGGAATTCTGACAAAATGCGAACATTGATTGTGCAGGAATGGACTGCTGTCAGTCAGGAATTGGTCCAGAAATTGATTGAAAGCATGACAGGGAGGATTGCAGAGGCCCTGAAGAAGAGGGGTCAACCCTGCAAATATTGACCTGCTGCATTAACTCATTATAACTGACATTAAAAGCTTTTGTTACTCATAATATGATTGCAGTTGCATTTCTGGATGTGTGATAAACCAGAGGGCAGCAGATCAAGTGAAAATATAATATTTGTGTCATACTCAATACTTTTGGCCATGACTGTACTTTTGGAAAACTCCAGAACCTCCAGTGGAGCCAGCAGAGTGTTGGTTTGCTACTGTTGAGTCTAAGCTTAGCCCTGCTTGTTGTCTTGCAGGCTGTGAACTCTCCAGCACCGGCGGTGCTTCAGGCATCCATTCTCTGTAGAAGTCGACCCGCTTCATCATCAGAATCAGCACCATGACGGAGAAAACTTTTCCTTTTAGTTGATGGAGTTCTGCCTTAAGGAGCTTTCACTGACTGACGTTCGATGTTGGACTGAAACCGGACCCATCCAGGCTGTTCTCCTCCAAACCCCTCGGTGGGTTTCGGGTCGGCGGTTTTCCATTAAATGTAGTTTTTTGTTGGTTTTTTTTCATCTCAGGATTTGCTGGAGAACCAGCGAGCACACTGGCCTCTTTTCTTTGGTCCGGTTTTGGTTCTGCTTCACTCACTGTTGGCTGAGAGCAGCTTGTAGGACGTAGAAGATGTTGATTGTACACTGCCGTTAGAACTGATCCCAGAACCGACTGCCAGGTTCAACAGAACCAAACCGAACCCAGCAGTCAATCAGCAGCAGCAGCAGGAGAACTCCTAAGATCAAACCCAATTCAAAGATCTGGACCAGAACCCCCAACAGCGGATCGGCTCCCTGTCTGGACTGGAAGGTACCGGTCCGGTTGGTTTCAGCCGGTGCAGATGGACCGCTGTGGTTTAAATTTGCCCCGTGGCCTCAGAGCTGCTGCTGGGAAGGACCGACAACCAGGCCGGACGCCGAACCAGAGGAACGTCTGAAGATCTGCTTCACTTTTTACCACCTGGTTCTGGAACAACAAACATCCAGAACCACTGAGCCCAGATATCAGAACATTTTGCCAGAACCGGCGCTGAAGCAGAAGCTGAAAGGGACGATGGTTTGATGAGGAGCTGCTGTCATTTAACGGACTGCTGCAGCCCCTGAACGGAACCGTTTTCCACATCCTCATTAGATAGAACTCATCTAATCTAATCTAATCCTGGTTCCATAAAATAAATCCCGACACCAGTTAACTTTTCCCTCTTTTAGTTCCAGTTCATCACAAATCTGTTTAAAAAAGTCAAACTCAGTAATCGGCTGTTAGCTAAGCACACATTTACAACCTTTTCAGGAATTAGACGTATAATCTTGTTTTCTCTTGACCCTCTTAAGGTTCCCGATTTAAGGAGGTCAAGATGAAAACTTGATGAACATTTGTGGGATCAAACAAACGGGAAACGTCTTCACTCCAAAAACACGACTAGCATCAAGCTCCTGCTGTTTTCATCCTGAACACTAGATGTCAGTAAATGATTTGAATTAGGCTGCAGTCATCACTGAAATATTTGTCTAATTTGCAAAACAAAATAGAAATATATATATATTTTTAAATTCATGGTATAAAATCCACTTGTTTTTGAAGTTCAGTTAAAATGAATGAGACGCGGTGCCCCCTGGTGGCCATTCTGTGAAGCGTCTGCTGCTTTATTCATATCAGCTTCTCTGAGTTTGGATTCATTTTCTGTGTTGGAGCTGCAGCTTCGCTCCATGTTTTCTGAACCGCTGCAACCTGCTGAACCCAAAGTTTAACTCCAGAAATACACGGTGTCATTAAAATAAAACCTCGGGCTTCTCTTAATGTTCGTTTTTAGGAGCATCAGGGCTGATTTTAGTTTTTAGTTTAAATTTTATATTTTTTCTTGGAAATCTGCTTCATCAAAGCCACTGTTTCATTTTTTGTTTTGCTTTAAATGGAGAAAAATCTAGGAAAGTTTCAGAATATCCCAGAGTTAATTAAAAATCTAAAGTATTAAATTTTAGGATGTTCTATGATGATGATTTATGATGTTTTTATGCAACTGTTTTTGCTGCAGAGCATCATCTGAGGCTTTTATTTTGGCAGGTATTTAATGACGGGAGTATTTTGAGGACACCGTGTGTTTTTGTGCACGGCTTTTAGTGAATGTGGGAGTAAAGAAAAGCCAGTCTTTGTCCAACAGCTCGGTGTTGTGGCCTTGTGGTTCCGCATGTGAATCTTGAGACGTTCCTCTGAGCTTCAGTGTTTGGGTTCAGTCGCCTCCATCTGCGTTTGGTTCCACTTCACTGTTACTTATCAGATGTACTGTACATACCGCTGATGAACTGCTCGTCATTGCTGAGGACTTCTTGTGAAACTGTTGCTTTAGGTTCTTTTCTAAGGTTGTAAATGTAAATCTGGATTCTGAGCCAGAACTTGGAGGAACAAACCCGCTGGTCCAAAAGCCCGCCAATGGTTCTCTGGACTCGGATCTGAAGACTTTCACGGCTCTTTCTCTTGCTTAGTGTGTCCAGTCGAAACTCGTACGTCATTGGTGCCATTTCTCTTGTGCATTGTGCAAGTTTGACCTGAAACTGTCACCAAGTTTTAATGTGTTGGAACAAAATAAAATGTTGCAGATATTTCTTGTTGTCTAATTGTATTCAAAGGTCAAGGAATGTAAACCTCAGAAGCAGTTCTGAGCTTTTTCCTAAGATGAGATAAGATTTATTTGTCATTGTTTTCAACAGATTGCAAGGAAATTAAGATTGTGCTTTACTATAGTTAAAGGACACTCTATATATATAGATATATATATAGATATATATATATATCTATATATATATATATGTATATAAAAAGTCAAATGATCTTATCCTCTGAGTACAACGGCACCCTTGACAGAACTGATAGGGCCCACAAAGGTGTCTGATTTAAAAAAAATGATAGCCAACATCTTGATTTCCACCTTAAAGTTTATTTATTGTTGGAATTACCAATGATGAGGAAAAAAATACTTCCACATTAGTTGAAGGCAAGTGAGACACATACTGAATCTGTAATTAAAGTAATGAAGATGCTTCAAGGGTTAGGTTGCGTTAAGGTCTTAAAAAATGTGAAAATACAGTAAAGTTCGATTTATAAATAGACTCATTAAAATGATTTCACACTCTGAGTGTGAGTTTTATGGATTGTCCCAATGCATAAACTACATGAGCATCTAAGACAATTAGCATTTTTCACTTTCTCAGCCCTGAATAAACATGTATCATACTTTGCCAAGCTATTTATCCCCTCTGAACCTTATTATACATTGTCTAATA
Organism: Jordanella pulchra; assembly: GCA_034780135.1. Lineage (NCBI taxonomy): Eukaryota > Metazoa > Chordata > Actinopteri > Cyprinodontiformes > Cyprinodontidae > Jordanella > Jordanella pulchra. The sequence goes on from JAUZNJ010033253.1 coordinate 3,466, forward strand.
ACACCAGAAAATGTTGCTGTATTTGAATTAGATTTTGTGTGCTTCTGTGATTTCTGTAAACATTCATTTAAAATGAAAAGAAAAATAATGGTGAGTATCGGTCTGTGCTTTTTTTTATTGAGAGTTTTATGAGTTTCAAGCAATGTTTACAAATAAAATCTAAAAAAAAGGCTGCTTTCATTTGTATCCATATCTACTTAGTCTGACACACCTAAATAAAATCAAGTGCAAATAGAACTAGTCAATCTGTGAGATGTTATCTTAGTTTTGTTTTGTGAAAACCTCAAAAGGTTATTTTGGGGAGAGAAACATCCTGATGAAGACCAAGGAACACAGAAGACAGCTCAGGGAAAAGTTTATCTCAATTGTTAAACAAGAGTTTGGTAATAAAACATAACCTGAACTTCAGACATACTATACAGCACTCTTCATGTTTTATACAAAAAATGGAAAATGTAGACTTACTAAGACATTACAAAGTGATACCTTAAATAACTCAGAATTTTTGTTTAAAGGCTGCCAAATACGAATACAAAAACATGCAGAAGAAAGTGATGTGATGAAGTGAGAACAAAAAATTGATATGTCTGGCCTCTTTTTTCACATTATGAGTGCTTGGAAACACTCTACATTAGCCTAAATATACTTTCCTCAAGTTGAAAACAAAGTAGTGTCAGCATCCTACTGTAAGGATGCTCTGTTTGGGTGTAACTACAAGCAGAGTGACTTGATAGGAAGAAGGATACACTGCAAAAAAGAATATGAATGTATTTACCCTTGATTTAGCAGATCATTTCATTTGCCAGTGGAATAAGATGTTCAAAATGAAAAGCTATTATTTTTTTTCAAGTGTATAAGCTCAAATTTTCAGTGGCGAAAATACTCACACTCTTCACAGTTTCCCTGCTCAAATTAAAAGAACAACAATCCTAAACATGCCTCTTAGGCTGCAACGGGGAGGCAGCTCTGACTAAAGCCAAAACAAACACATTAATGTCTTAAAAACAAATTAATGCTGAGACAGATTTGAAGCTGTGATTTTGATCGAGGAGACTTTACAAACTATTTGCTCATGGGGCCTTAATTAACTCACTCACACCACATCTTTAAACGTACATTTATTACAAAACAGTGAAAGCCGTGTATCATTTTTTTCCCACATTTACTAATTAACACGAAGTAATAATTAAATGCAGTAAAGCATGTTGCCCTAAAATAACATGGGGAATGAGTACCCTTGCCGAAGATCCCATACATGTTTTTATTAAAGAATTAAAAGTCGGTGCTTTCCATGTTTCAGCCCACATGAACAGACCTCCACATCATCAACAAATCCAGTCTGAAAATGTCTCTCAGGTTATTCTTTGGCCAGGTGTATACCTAAACCTCCACAGCATTTTCCTGCACTTGTTAGGAATGGGACCACAGTAACATGAAGCACGATGTTCCAGAAACTCTGCAGCCAACGAGTACCAATGAGGACACAATGAATACAGGGGCGAACCATCCTGTTGTAGAAAAAGAAAACACACTGAATAGTTCATTGTCAAAATTTCACTATGAAACTGCCTGTCTCTTGGTATAGAATAATGTTTTAAAATGATTTAATAAAACACAAATTAAACCCCTAATTTACATTGCTTTGTTTAGGTATCGGCCGCCTTATATATTTCTGCTGTTTTTCTGTTTTTTTTTTTTTGTTTGTTTGTTTTAATTTTCAAGTTTTCAAAAGAGAATTACATCTATTAAAAAAAGATGAAATTATCTTTCCGATCTATACAAAGAATTTCCTTGTTTAATATAACAATTATATTGGATAATAAGAGTTTGTGTTAAAAATCGGTAAGTGGGTAAATGCTTTTTCACAGCACTGTATGATTAATTTGTTTCTCCCTTATTTTCTGGTTATTTATATTTTGACTAGAGATAAGTAAAGTTACAGTGTAACAACGATATCTTAAGCAAGCAGCAAAATTAAACCTACCAAATGTGGAAACAGTTGAGGATAGCAAACAGAAGACCAGAGACAACTGACATGGGAATGGCCAGAACCACAGTGAATATCCTGTAAATCCAGATCCTGGACACTTCAAAGAAGGCGTTGCTCCAGATCCACACTCTGTCTCCACTGCGCACAGATGGCGGCTCAGCTATCACGTCCTCAAAACCCACCTTTAAGACACAAAGACTAATTCAGTCCTTGTGTACATTTAATGCTCATAGGGGGCTTTATAAATGACAGACAATCCGCTAGAGTGCAATCAGTCTAAAAGTTATATAGTTATTTAATCAGATCATTTAGGCGCATCACAAATGCTTAAAAACACCCTTTTAGGCAATCTTGATTTAGTTATTGCATTAGGTGTGTTACCTTCAGGCAATCATTAATTCCTCGAGGGTCCCTTGAATTAATCAGAGGTTTGGTATCGCTGATTTCCACCAAGGTGGAGGTATGAATGTTTTCCTCCTCATCCAGAAAGGGCTGGGCTCTCCATAACGTCTGAGGTTCCTCCCCATCTTCAGACTCTTCAGGGTTACTCGAATCCCCAAGATCAATCTCCACTTCCTCTGAATCTTCACCTTTCTTCATGGTTTCCATTTAAACACCTGATGAATTTGAGAAAAAGAGAATAGAAGGGTCGTCTGTCAACCCCAACAGAAGGCCGCTTACCAGACCCCTCCAGCTGGCTGTGAGCTGAGGTTATATTGGGAACGTTGCAGTAACACGGATGGTATTTGCAGTTGGTATTTCAAGGGAAGATCATTTTCCTCTGGTGTGTGGAGGAAAGAAGGGATTGAGGAGGATATAAATACTTCAAACATGATCATTGCTCTGTTTGCTCTAAAGTAAAGCAGTATAAGTCTAATAATGAAAAGAAAAAAAACAATGCACTTCAATAAACACAATTATTGAAGCAAGAGAGAGGTACTTGGGATTTTATCCATTCCTCAGATTGCTTTTTATCTATTCTTTGGTTCAAATAGGTACTTTAACTGCAAGGTAACACTGCCACCTTGTGGTAGCTAGAATTATTTCACTACTTTAGCTGTGAGAAATGAAACGGAAAGGATTAATATACTGTAGTGCTTCAAGGGCTGCTATTAAAGGGGAAGGAGGTGACATATGGTCCTGAGAATATGTAACAGATTAACACTAGAAAAATATGGCAGGTACGTGTTCAGCCCCTGATTTTAAAGTTTGCCCACTCAACTCTTGCAGCAGTCATACCCTGAGTGTATGTCTGCATGAGTTTTAAACATACAGAAAATCACCTTTGTCCTCTTGCAAACTGGAAGAAGAAAGTCTGAACAGACATTTGGGAGTCTTCCCAAAGAGTCCTAATTAGATTTAAGTCTGCACTTGGAATTTAGCCCTGATTAAAAAATCTCTGAATCTTCTCAAGAGCAACCACAATAAGCACTTCCTTTTTTTTACAATATATGTGCTTATGATATATTAGAAGACGTGTTTTTAGTTTCCAAAACATTTGGGGTGAATGATTTAATAATACTGTAGCTCTTTTCCAATGTTTTAACCAAATATTTGAACATGTCCACTCATCAGCACACCTTTTTGTCCCACTCCGCTTAATATCGATGCATAAAACATGTGCATATGACTATTTGCATATTTATATAAAAGACAATTGACAGCTCCATCCTCCTCGGGTAATAATTATTCATCAGGTTATCATTAGAAAAATCCTAAAATTAAACATAGCTATGCTTTTAAGGGTAAATTTTCTTTATCAACTGCAAAGAGCATCTTTTGTGATATGTATTTATATATTCTTCTCCCGCCCTTTGACCCAATTTACATCTCAACATTTTCACTATTATAAAAGCAGAACAACCCATTTAGAAAAAAAAAGGTTATTCCTTAGCGATTTAACCTTTCATCCTCACAAAAACTAACAAGCTCGGTAGTTGGAGCTGCAGTTCAATGACGTAGTACTGTTTTGATTCAATTGGAAAAAAGATTTTCCTCATGATATTCCTCCTGCCACATATCAAAACTTGCACCCATCAATTCATGCTACTTCTTTTGCTGGTCTCTTTAATGTTGTATGCCCACAGGATACAGTGTCAAAATATTCCCATCTGAAAAAGCAAGGACACATTCATCACTGCAGGTATGAAACAAGCTCTACATGAATAAATTTTCCTGTGTTTTACTCTGCATTGACTACACAAGAGTTTCCATGGTTATGATCATTTATGGTTGCTGGATGAAGACAAAGAGAGGACAAAGCGTATTGATGGCAGGGAATTTCCTGCCTTGGTGCAGGAGACGAAGGCATGGTAATGGATTGCACTCCATACCAGATGGAGTTTGTTTGTTTTTACCTGCACAGGTGGGGTCAGCAAAGTGTGTATTTGTTATTGTTACCATATGTGGACAATGTAAGGCCACACACTCTTGTTTCCATATTGCATGAGGACTTTTCATTGACTTGTATTTATTTGTATGGCCTAACTTTGACCCATAAACTAACCCACACTATTACCAGCATATACCTAACCCTAAGCCTAAAATAAACTGATTTCACACCTAACCCCAAACACAAGAAGAGAGCATTTCGTTATGCAGACAAGTTGAGCGGTCCCCACAGGAACCTGTATATCCCCACAACGTAGCACATCTAACAGAAATCGTGTGTGTGTTATTTTTTGCATGTGAGAATAACTCAAATAGAGAAATTCACATTTTATGATCCTAAGTTAATAAACTGAAATATTATGTTAATATTATGTTATATTTATATATATGTGTATATATATATATTATATATATGGGTATATATATTGTATATATATATATATATATATACAAATACTGTGTGTGGAGAATTATTAGGCAAATCAGTATTTTGATTACATCATCCTTTTCATACATGTTGTCATACACCAAACTGCATAGCCTTGAAAGACAATTAAATTACCACTTAAGTAAATCAGTCGATGTGTATCTATGTAATGATGAGAGTGTGGTCTAATGACATCAACACCCTATATAAGGTGTGCTTAATTATTGGCCATTTTCTGTTCCTTTGGTAAAGTGGGTCAAAAGAGATTTGACAGACTCTGAAAAGTCAAAACATTGGACCAGCTCTTTACCCTCTACAAGGTTCTCAGGGATTCATGTGAGTTTGCCCAACCAATCCATATGTGTTTTGTGGAGGTAGAGTAGGCATGTGGCCATGTCCCTCATCTTGTCCTGTGGGGAACGCTCCAGGAGTACCGAGTCAAGCGGAGCAGGAGCTTAGTCGGTATTGTCAGCATTAAGTTGGACCTGCATTTTGGCATCTGTCAGGGCTGTCTTCTCAGATCCTATCCATAATTTTAAAGACAGGATCACATATACTTATGAGTTGTTCAGAACAGGATGCACAAACATAAAAAGGGGACATTCTCAAAAATGACTGTCATTTCCTTATTCAAGTTAACACATGTTTTGTTGTGACAGCATTTAAGCAAGAAACAACAGCTATGGATGACACTGCACATACAGTATGTGCCAATGCTGCTAATTTACACAAGTGCTTCTTCTGCAACGATGACCCTTTAATTAGACACCCACAAAGATGAGTCCTTTATCTGTGCTGCGGCTGATGTATAAATCAAGCTAAATCCCGTTGGTCAAATTTTAATCTAATTAATATCATTCAGTGGAGGAAATATGAGTTTGTTGCAACAGGAGCAGTAGTTCAACACCAATTAAAGCTGATACCTTGCACTAACATCAGCAGCTTATGTGGGACATGACGGATGTGCCACTGTGTTCCTGCTCAGCACCTGTCACTCCAGCTGTTTGCAGAACAATAGGTCAGACCGGCTGCCACATCCACTTAACAATGTGTTCACTCTGATCAAAACACCTTCCAGTCTAGTTGTGTTGCATAAATGTAGATGGTGGATGAAATGGTTTTGAATACTGCTTATAAAAAATAATGAATCTAAAATAGATTATCTTTGAAAAAGGCTTTTGAAATATTTGTTTGCTATTAACTCTTTTAAGGGGATTTGTAACAGTCTATGTGTCTCATTTGGTCATGTTGCATTTCATCCACCTCTGATTACTTCTTCATACAGACTCCTCTCTACTACAACAATCACTCTTTCACAAAAACACAATATAAATAGTTCTGCTCTTTTTTGTTACCTTTCCTTATGTTTTTATGATGTGACCATAATATTGTCGACAATTTATGATAACAAGGAGATGGCGACATCTGTTATTACTACAGTGCACTACTGGCTGTGAAAAATTCAGAATGAAATCAGATGGTGGCCAAATGTTAGTAGGTAGTAGTTCTAACTATTATATAGAAGAAAAAAAATCAGATTTCACTAAAAATTTTTACAATGTTTTTTACAATGACTTCTTTCCTATTCTAAAGCGAGACTATTAACACTTTTAATCTTCACAGGACTAACATGAATGTTTGGGGGTTTTTTGTTTTGTTTTTTTTTTCAGTTTTTAGTTAATACCAAACTATGCTGATAAAGTCATCCTGCTGTTGGTTTAATCTCTTTGTGTGATCTAAACACAGTGGATATAAACACTCATTGTGTGAGCTCTGTTAAGCTGCTTTAAATAGTGTTATGTTTTATATGTGCACAAACCATTTGAAGGTCTAACCAAATAATATTAATCACTTCTTCAGACAGCAACATCAATCACTCTCTTTTCCTTTGAATCTGTCTCATCACCTCTGCTGTGCACTGTTCATCATTCTGTGCAGTAGAGCAGCTCATTAACTTTAGATTAAACAAAAAGCACAGGAAGAGTGTTTTTTTCCCCCTAGCTTTATCTTTAAGAACAGCCACAGTCAATTAGGCTTAAAAATGAAATATTGTTCTTTGATTGAGTGGGCCTGTGTTTGATCTGCTATGAATGAGCGTTGCGGAAGAGAAAGTGCAGTTGTAATTGTCCTGATTTAATGAAAGCTGCCACTGAAAAGGGAAGGATTCACAATTTAATTAGCAGGCATTGGATAAAAATCAACTGGAAGTTTGCTGTGAGCATCGTTTTTTCTTGTTGGAAGATACTGTTTTCTCCATGTAATATGTTTATATTACACATGTATGTGGACACTGACATGTGTACATATATGACACGATGCATATTTAAAAAAACATACAATGACATTGAGTAACCCTAAAAACTGTGTGTGCTTTTATGATTTCTGAAAAACTAAATGCTTCTTCCTTTATTCAATTATTGTAACTAGGGGTGTGAGGAATACATAATCAGTCTTATATACCAAGTGAGTTTTTACCTTAATCTAATCGCTGATGCAGATGCAATATTTTAAAACCTAAAGCATAAAGTGTTATGTATATTTTCATGTTTTATGTCTGTAAATACGTTTTTTTCCAAATGACCTTTTACATTATTAACACCATGGCAGAGTGATTTTCTTTAGGTATCAGTCAGATGTTTGTGGAACTCATTCAGATTTTTTGATTATCACTTGCATAATTGCAATGAGAGCTGTTCCTTTCTATTGTTGACATTAGGTAAAATAACTGGCAAAGCTTAAGCCTGCCAGGGGAAGCACGGTTACGAAACTTGCACATTTTAATGGGTAAGAATATTGTGGTGGCATTTCTGAGTCTTGGTGTAAACATCATGCTGTTGAAATGTTTTGCTCCTAAAGTGGTGATTGGCAAAGCAGTGGATGAACCAAAGGAAAAAGAAGGACTATCTTTGTCAACTTTAAATCAACGCAAATAAACAGCCTGTTGAGATTTGGACCTATTGCAAAATGTATTGAAAATGATCACAAACGCACATCAAAGACAATCATACTGGAAATATGTGACGTATGCTTAAAAGTTGAGCTCAAGCAGGAAAACATCCTACTTGTATAAACTTCATAGATGATACAAATTCTTCCAAGAAGATGGATCAGTTACCTAGCTACAATTTTAGCATATGCTTATAGATGGTTACAAAAAGCATATTGTAGGATGAAAAAAGCTGTGGACAATTTAGTCAGATATCAGAAGGGATTTGAATATTTTGCTTGTATAATCTTGGCCCCATGTGGACTAAAGATATTTAGTCTCACTTTGGGCCTCGTCTATGGCGAAAACCTGCTCTTCAACTTTGGCCTCTCCTCAGTACTGCATTGGTAGCACCACCTGCTTTCACTCAACCAGCTGCAGTGCTACCTGCTGTAGCCTTTGCAGATTTTAGCTGTTTGAAACAACGTTTGTGGAAAAGTACACCATGCAACCTTTTTGCCTGCTGCAGAACTTTCCGTTTCATATGCAGTTGCAGCAACAGTGTCCATGCAGTCAGACAGTACCTACAAATGTTCAAAACCCAAATCAACACAACGTTCCTGCAGTACAACACATTGACATTATTGCAGTTTGTCGGTACAACTAGCGCCAGCTTTGGAGACTTTTTCATTTGTGGTAATTAGTCATTCTCCCTCAGTCTCCTTGCTATCAATCTTTCGCACCTCTTCCAAATCCATCTGATTAAGCTCTATAGGTTTAAATTGCACTCTTCATTCCTCTTCCTTATCTAAGCTCCCTGGCTTTAGTATCCGTGCTTCTTTTTGTACATCTGCTTCTAATCCCTTGAACCCCAGTCGGCTTTGGCTGAAGGCCACTCACAGTGAGCCTGGTTTTGCTGCAGGTTTCTGTCCGCTAGAAGGAAGTTTTCCTCTCCACTCTCCCTACATGCATGCTTGGTGTGAGGGATTGCTGGAGAGTCAACGAGTAACTGCAATCAGCACCTTTACCTTTGATAGAAAACTTTTAACTGATATGTTGTTAACTTGCTGCTGGGTTTTTTCACAATTCTTTTTCGTGTTTAAGCTGTTTTGGTCTGCCCACATTTTAGCCTCTCCAATATAAAATATGACAAGCATAACTTCAAAGGTTTTTATCCAAACCTTGGTTAGTGTAAAAGGAGCAGTTCAAATGAACAATTGAAGTCCAGAATGGGTATTGCTGTCATGGCAATGATGGAAACATATGAACTTATGGAAACTGTAAGCAATGCTAGAACAAACCTCCATTGGAATATTGTGTCATATTTATAGACTATAAGTGTACCTTTTATTGTACTGCCTTTGATAAGAGCACTCTGCTATGCTGTTACCAACAGAGCTGTTCTGGTAGCTCCTCTCTAGCACTTACATGGATTTGTTTGCAGCCTAAGACCATAAAAGTCCATGGTGTTATTTGCTTTGAACACATCCAGAAGTCAATAAAAGGCATTTCAGTTACTGTTTGTTAAAGTGTGTTTGTGCAGGGCTTTTCCAATGTGCAAGTCAGGTTTGTTTCTCCATTGACAACATTGGCTATTTCTGTTTAAACTTTTATGTCCCATGAAAGCAGAAGATAATTTTTACATAACACAATATGTAGTCACATTTTTGTTAAGGGATTTTGTGGATCTATAACAGCATTTTAGAAAAGTTAACTAGGCATATAATTTGTATTTGTCTGCATTTACTGGTGTATCTGGCTGATGTTATCTCTTCAATCTAATCATCAGCAGCTGTGATAGCAATCTGTTGTCATTAAGAATTTTCCTAATGCGTTGGTGGCTCACAATAGGGAATGTATTAATATGATGCAACAGTTAAATAGGGACTCTAAAGTGTGCTTATGTCACTGCATAAATTTGGAGAAAACATTCCGATCGTCTGTTATGAAATGTTATTATTTTTCCATTTATATAACTTTGCTCAGGCTTAATAGGAGATTAATTCATGGAGAACCACCAGGTTGAAACACAGAGCAGGAAGGCTAAATA
>JAUZNJ010033254.1:0-13248 GCA_034780135.1 Jordanella pulchra
TAAATTGATATGTATATATATATATGTATATATATGTATATATACATATCAATTTACTATTTCATTTTGGAAAGAAAAAGCTGTTACAGTCTAGAAGGTTTAACTTAGACCATTTAACCGAGCCACTACCTAAACAATAACCCACCTCGGCACTCATGAGGAAGATGCACAGCGAGACTTGCAGTTCCACCTTAAGGAAGGTACCTTAAAAGATTATCTCGGTTATTTCACCGCCACTGAGCCGGCACTAATAGTCCAAGGCAGATATTGAAGAGCAGCGCGGGGCCGCAGAGATCTATTAGAAATTCCCATCTACGCGCCTCATACATATTGATTTCTGACACCAAGCAGCAATGAAAGGCCCTGGGGAATAATATATTTAGCAGGGTTTGCAGTGAGGAGGTCACAGAGTGCATAAAGATTAGCTACACAGACCCCCTGACAGGACGGTGTGTGTGAGCACCAAATTGAGAGCCAGCACACACCCAGCTGGACACGTACACGCAAGCATACAAATATATGCATCCTTATACTGTACATATATTTCTAATGTAAGATTTTCTAAATCTTAAAAGAACTTTACAGAAAACATGGGGATAGTCTGTTTATAAAAGGTATATAGGTGTGTATGAAAGTGCAAGAGCACGAAAAATATGTTTTGAGTGCAGATTTAGATGACAGAATCCAACCTGATAACCAATTCAGCCCATATTCAGCACTGCTCAATTTTTATCATTATTACTTTCAGCAAGGCTTTCCAGGTAAGATTATTAACTTTAATGGCAAGATGAGGGAATATGATGACAGAAGAAGTGTAGATTTTAATGTCATAACAGACATGTTCCATTGTACATTGTACATGTTCCATTATTTAAAGACAAAACACATAGGAGATACAAGGTGCAGTCTTGTTTTATTCCAGCATGGATTTAACACTATAGTGCTCATAAGTAGAGGATTTTTTTTTATTTTATTGAAACCAGAAATGTTGATTTGTTTAAGTCATAGACTGGTGCAACTTCAGTTCCAGTCTACATGTTTCCTTCCCCACAACTTAAGGTGAAGAAAACACATGATTTCAGAAGGCTTTTGGGCCTACAAATCTATGCCCAACTTCATTTGTAAAATCGCATATTTTGTCCGTCCAAGAATGTGATACCCAAAATCCAAATTATGATCAGATTTCTGTTTCCGTGGACACAGAGCAGGGCTGGAAGACCAATTGCAAATGAAAGCCAACAGCACACTGAATTCATCACAGTCAAAATTAGTTGCATAACTCTAAAACTTTTCAGCTCACAGCTTAACGTATTTCCCCACCAACATAAGTTGTTAAGTGAACACCTGAATGGCTACAGATGTGACTTAGATGGTGAAGTTTCCAATTTTCTTTTGTTTTTTTCCTTTCATTTACCACAATAAAAATAGTTTTTTTTGAGTAAATTTTTCTGCTTTTTTTAAGCAAAAAATATTTTTTGGGCATTTGAACCTCATTTACTCAGTGTTACTACTGTGGAGCACATTAGTTTTTTGCCCTGGTCAACTCTTGTCTGTCATGTATTAAAAAAATATCAATCCCTAATGGTCTTGTTTGCTGAAAGTAAAAAAGGGGGTTTATTCCTTTACTGTCACAAACATTTCAGTGTAAGACAACTTGCAGGATAACATAAAGACAGTAAGAAAACTTCGGCTCCACAACCAAAGTCACATCCACTTCCTGACTACACCTGGCTGTCCTCTTAAAGCCACAGTGCACCAAAATCCATGAAAGAATTTTCTTTTTAATAAATATGTTAAATATTAAACTCAACTGATATATCAGATATACATACTTTTCTCTCTGTTTAACCTGTGCCCTTCTGCAGCTACAAAATGTGCATCTTATTTCATAATGTAAAACTTGGGTTAAAATCAGGATTTTAGGATCTCTCTAGTGTTGCATGTTCAAAACCTGTTCGATTTTTTTTAGTAGCAAGAAGTAGCTGGAAACTTGTAACAGAAGTTTCCAACAATTTTCAGAATTAATCCATATTCGTGTCCAGAGTTTATTCAAAAATGCCTTTTTTTTGGTCCAGATTTAAATGTAATAGTTCTGTTTGAGCAATAACTCTGAGTGGAGATGACGGTGGTGTTAGTGCAGAGATCCTGTAATGAGCCTGTACAGGTGAAAGGGTAATTGTTTTATAAGGGATCAGTCCAGAGAGAGCACAGCTGTGACCTGTGTTGAGGGACAGCCCGACTCCTCTGCAAAAGCACTTAACATCACCCCTCTTTACACCCATGCTCCTCACCCATCCCTGCTTATTGCACAGTGCCATTACAGCGCTCCCCTCCTCCCTCCTTCAGAATGCCACTCAGCAACCTCTTCAGAAATTACAATCACTCTGGGTATAGCCAATTTGACCAACTGCAGTGCCTGCATGTTGGAATTGGAAATGGGAGGAAGGGTTTGGAAAACGCAAGGTTATCCTTAAAACTGGGCAGGAATTACATATTTAAGTCAGGGGCTAAAGCCCTTAACAGTGCTAGAAAACCATGGGAACGGACAGAGCATGATATCATTGTAGGTTGGTTTAAAACAGACCAGAATCGATCTGAAGAAGTAGATGTGTTGAACTGTGGAGAAGTCCTGTGTTTTAATAACATTCAGTATGGACAAATGCTGCAATTCATTACTACTATTTTATTGATGATACAGGGCAAACGACTGCTGTGAATATGAGAACAAAATTAATAGACCCTGAAAAAATGCCTAGGTGATAACATCTCCTCATTTCAAGAGGTAATCCAACACAAAGGTGACAGGACTTCAAACAGGGTATCTACTGTCTGTAACCACTTAAAATCGATCAAAAGTGAAAATAAGTCAGCCACGAAAACTGGTTTTGAATTTCTTAGATAAATGTTAATTTTTTTCCAAATAAAAAGGTAATCCAATTCAAGCCAGGGAAATGTAATAAAATGCGGCATGGATCTTGAACCCCTGAAGGAAAACTTTTCCACTCTGTGGCGCTTTAATAAGTGACGATGATACCACACCTCATTGCTTAAAGGAAAAACACGATTTTTTTCCTTCAGTCACGGAAAAGGTTGACAGTGTATTTGCCTCAAACTTTTTTTATATTTTAGAAAACATTGGGCATTTTAATCAGACAAAAAAATCAGTGGTAATGAAATATATACATGCAACCGAGATTTAAGACTTGTTTCACATTTTCTTTCAGCACTGTTATTTGCAAAGTCTCAGCATTTAGGATCACTGTGAAGGATATTTTTCAATATGAGTATCCTGCTGTGCTACTAGGTGGTGGCAGAACTAATTAATATGTCATATACTTTTAAAAAGCAAGACCCTTAGCATGGCTAAAGGACTTTCATTGTCAAAATGAAACAAAATAGCTATATCTTTGCTTCCCATTAATCTGTTTAATCTTGTCTCTAATTCTGTTATGGTTATATGCTCAGTTCAGTTAAAACAATCAACAAAGAGTGAGAAAGATGCATCATGTGTTTTGTGCTTGCTACTCTCATTGTTGTTTTTACTGAGAAATCAGGTATTCATATGCTGTTTGCAACCTTCTGCCACAGTATAGAAATCCTATCTGACCGATGAGTGTCTAAGGTTCGAGGCGCATTAGATTTTGTGAATTTAAAAAGAAAATTATTCTTAATTGATAGAGACCAGACACTTGACTATGAGTAAGAGATTGATAACTACACTTGGACTTAAGCCCCTATGGCTTAAGACTTAACATGGAAAAATGTGAATATTCCTGGTACCAGGTGGCAGTAAAGTTGTATGTGTAGACATTAGACATTAGTGCTATACATAACCAACTTGGTCTTGGATATGAGTGTATTGATACCTGTCATGTTTTATTTACTTCAAATTTACCACAGTTCGTTTCCTCCCTTGGTCCAGACCTTTTGCGTAGCTGTGAATATACTAAAGCCAGCAATGAACCAAACAACCAGAGTGAGACCCACTTTGCGCACGACCCATGTACGGAGGCCTTAGTCCTCAACGAGGGCGACCCAGGTTCGAATCCGGCTTGTGGTCCTTTCCTGCATGTCTCTCCCCCTCTCTCATACCCCCTTTCCTGTCAGCCTACTGTCAGAAAAACGAGCCACTAGTGCCGTAAAAAGCTCAAAAAAACACAAAAAAAACACACAAGGCAGATTTTGTAAGAACTATTGTGGTGTTTAGCGTTAGGCTTCATGTATCAAGATCTTGTTACTCCTCTATTCACACCTTTCTGCTTCCTCTCATCAAGTGTTTTTTTTTTCTAACTCATTTAAACATAATTTGGCTATTTATTTTTTTTAATCCACCTCACATGTCAGAATATATGGAGAACAAAGAAAGAATAAACTAATCTGAATGCAAACCAGAGGATTAGGTAGATAGATCGCAATTTTTCTCAGTTGGAATAACGAATGACGATGAGGCTAACTAGACTATCAATCAAGCCTCCATCAGTAATCCTGAGGTGGCTTTGTTTTTTATCCGTTCAGACCTTAGTGAGACTGAACATCCATCCCTCATCACAGCTGACTGGGACAGCTCCACACACATTTCAGTCTTGTCACTTCTCCTCTGGGCGCAGACAGCTATCCTCAAAATCTCCATTTTTATCATCCCTCTAAACCTTGGACCCTGGGCGGCACTGAGATGCAGGATTTTATGGACCAGAAAGAAAAAGAAAAACCAGAGCATGTCTGAGAGCGAGTGTCTTTTTTCATTGGTGGAAAGCCAAGCTGGGCCAAAGCAGCAGCTGCAATTAAAAGAGGTCCTTCAGCAGGTTAGTTACAGTAAATTAACACTGCACCTTGTTTAGCACTTTATGAGTGGGTTCAGCAGAGGCCTCACCAGAGGTGTCTCTGGGGGAACCATGAGCAGAAATGCAGCAGCACAATGGGTGTTACCAGGCTGTCAGAATTAGATAATAAAGCACCACAGCACTGGCGGATAAACGCACAGGAGAGGACATCCATCTTGCAAGTGTGATGCTGAAGAGGATGTTGTTAAATGACAGTGAGGGTGTGTGTGTGTGTGTGTGCGTGTGTGCGGGTGTGTGTGTGTGTGTGTGTGTGTGTGTGTGTGTGTGTGTGTGTGTGCACATGCTTCAGTAATACAGCTGTGTATAACCAGGGAAAACTTTTTGTGTGCAGTGCAGTGTTTCCCTTGACAAAAATTGTTTATGGACAATCACAGCCAGTCAAGAAGTACAGTAGTTTTCCCTCTTATCTTATGAACAGGTGCATTTGATTTCTCCATTAAACATATACATAGCTTATGTATTTCTTTATTAAATCATGAATGTGTGGACTCATATTTTTCACACATATAATTCCAGAGCCTAGTTAAGACCACATTATATTGATCATCCTCTAATATGTTGAACTCTACAGCTGAAAGAGGGCAAACTTTATTTTTTTCTGTTATTGGATCATTTCTTCATATTGAAAATAAAGAGGGCTGGATTAACATAGAAAGGGAGCACCAGAGTAAGACCACAGAGAGTTAGTAAAAGGAAGGAAGTCAAATGTTGGACAGCACTTAACCTTTCCTCCAAACATGTAGCCTGCTTAACCAGCAGAAACCTTGACATTTTATCAATGCTTCTAATTATTGAGCAGTTTCCATATTTTGACAGTATTTGTACAATATGGCTGACTTATGCAATCAATAATATTTGCATTGGCATCCTTTAACTTTCACACTCTCTGTCCTAGTGCAGGGTAGGTATCATTTCACCATGTTAAGCTTTTAGCTAAAGCTTGGTTGGTACTTATGCTCTCTTTAGTTAGTTTAGTTTAATTTGTTCTTAAAAAATACACTCTTAGCATGGATGAACTGTTGACAATAATTTCACAGAAAATGTTATTTACCAATATCCTGGGATTCATCCATCCAACACGGTTTTAAATGAGCTTTGGTTAAGACGGTGAAATTAATGGCTAACAGATATGGCTGTCTGTTAAAAAAAAGACAAAAAACAAAAACTAAAAAACAGCCCCAGTATTAGAGGAAACAACCTTAGGGATTCCGTTTTTCAACAGTTCTGGCTAGATTAGGATCGGATCCTGAGAGAAGTTGATTTTTGGTTCTGATTCGGGTTGACTGGCTTCTGAGGTTCAACCAGGAGTGAAAGTAAGCCAGAATGGTCTGATACTGCATACCAGTAAAAGAATGACTGGTGGTTCGTAGCACCGTAAAGACTTGTTGCCTGCAATGATGCCATGTTTTGTTTTGTTTTTTTGCCAGCAACTTCAGCAGCCAGACACAATTGTGAGAGTGCAGTGAGACTCGTGTGCGTTGTTAAAAATCTGCATGCTCATGCATGGATTAATCTCTGCGATAGCGCTGGTTTGCTTCTGCTCCTGGATCACTTAACAATATCTGTGTGCTTAGCTGTCTCTAGGCTCACACATCTCTGCACTCTCGACTAGCAGTGTGTAGATAAACAAAACCACGAGCCAAGAATCCTGCTTGTCTGGAGGCACAATGCTGCGCATGTTCTTAGGAGGTAAATAAGAAAGCAATGGGCTAAACCAGGTAGACCCTCCCAGTAGAGTTATGAAAATAATGAGGAAAACTCCAAGAACCAGTGTGAAAAAACGCAATGGACATTTAAGTTTGGAGGGATAAGACTTAAAAAGCACTCGGAATACAGAATTAAGGTTGGTGTTTACTAAAATGAAAATTAAAGTTGCAGAAACATGGATGTTGTTGGGAAGTCAATGAATGCACGAGTAAACATCCTTATTAAGACTGATACTAGTGATAGCAATGCTATTAGTCTCTACGGTCTAAGTTAAACTTACAGAGATTGATTGATTGAAATAAACAAAACGTGTGGGGGGGTGCAGATGTTATTCAGGGCTCATTAATACACTGACAGGGAAATATCGTGTACAGGGTTTCACTTGTGTTCATTCCAAAAAAAAGGTTTTAGCCAATGACTTAATTTTCTATCTGATATATTTCTTATCTTGATGATTTGTCCTTGTTTGTATTTGGTATGAACAGTCATTTGTTTTCAATGATAGGAGGTTCTGGGAGGATTTGCTGTGGATCATTTTTATTTTTAATTAATATTGACATTAACCATGTCAAGCTGTCACTTTACTGCAAAGCAGCTCCTTTCTTTCCTGTGTCTCTCTATTGATCTGATAATCCAGGGTTGTGTCTGAATGTTTGCCTTAACCCCTAATAGCCTGAGTCACTATATAGAACAGGGACTATATAGCGAACTCAGTTAACTGACCGTTCAGACAGACGATCACCAGTCTTTGCTCCCTGTTGGTTATGTAACTCCATCTCCCTGCACGGTGCCTGTGCCATCTTTTTTTTTTTAGTGACCATGGATGATCATTACTTTTCAAGGTGCATTGTGGGAAATTCTGAGTCCACTACTTTGTAATGTTTGGACGCTCATCTAAAATGCCGTAAGCACAATATAGTGCTCTACATAGTGGTTCGGGTGGATGTTCGGACACAGCACAGGGGTTTCTGGCCACTGTTGTCATGGTAACTGAGGTCAGGTACACAGGGATTAAACAGTTCATCCAGTAGAGAAAGACATTAAACAAATTAGCCGCCTTAATTTCAAGATGTAATGAGCCCAATCCCAAACCGCCTCCTAAGCACTACCCCTTCCCTTTTGAGTGTCACACTCGCAGCTGTGGAGGGCTCCTTGATCGAAGCTGGTGGGACGTCCTCTTCCATCCACTGGCTATGAAAAACTACCGTTGCTATGGCAACACAGTGATCAGCAGAACTTTCATATGAATATGAGTGTTTCCTCCTCCATTATTTCGCCGTTACACCTGGTGCCAAATTCCAGCAAGTTTGCACTGATGCAGAGACTCTATTCAAGGACTGAACGGTCCACTCGCCCTACCCACTATGTGATTTGGGACGGCCCTTAATATGGTGGAACCTCAACAAGAACAGACAAATGGAGGGTTAGTGTTTAGGGTTAATGTTTAGAGGCCGGTTTTGGGATTTGGCCTTGGAGTTGTGCATAGAGGCCATTGCCACTTTGCAGTTGTGTTTCTCTTAGGAGATGTCTGTTGTGTTTCAGTGTCATAACCCTATTGATTGGCTTGGAATACAAACTAAAGCCTCTGTGATGGTAGGTGCACTTGTGTAGACATAAATGTCTTCTAATATTTGCTCTTCATGTGGAAAGGGCCTACATTTTCATGGGCTTCTATGGTTGGAGAAATAAAGTGGAAAAAGTAACCACCTGATTCAACAGTATTTCACAGTAATAATAATTCAGAGTATTTAATAGTATTGTTTTATATAGGCTTTTATATGAAGCTAGGTGTTTTGTATGAGAGCAGAATTTTGGTATCATGGTTTACATTGTAAACGGCCTGTATTTATATATCACTTTTGTTATCCAAGTCAGGAGACGTGAAAAAAGTCACAGCTGCCACAGAGCTCGCTGACAGAACTGAGGCTTCTGTACAATGGCACTACCGGGCTCTTCAACTGCATTGCCCAAGAACATGACACTGAAAGCCAGAGCCGGGACTTGAACCAACAACTCTCAGATCCAAGGGCAAACAAAAGAAGAATTTGGGATTATTTCAAAGGAAGAGTCCAGTAGAATTTGAAATAAATGAGTCGAGAAGTTTAACAATTAGCTGTAAATCAATCTTCTACCACTCATACTTCGGGGTCACATTTTGGCTGGTGCTTATTTCCAGCAGTCTATGGGGAAAGCCAGGTTACACCCTTGGCAGGTTTCTATACTAGTAGACATACACTCACACCAATTAACCTAACAGACAGGTTTTTTAAGACTGTTGGAGGAAACAAGATTATCTGAAGGGAACCCGCCTGTGCAGAGAGACCCTAAGCTGGGATTTGAACCCAGGACCTTCTTGCAACAGCTGGTTTATAAATTATTCCACTGATAACTTCTGTTAATTATACAGTCCAATAATATAACATTATTCTATTCATAATATCTAAACACTTTAATTTGGGTGAATCAAAAATAAAAAAATGAATATAAAGCTATTTAACATACAAAAAATATAAAAGCCTCCATCTCTCCCCATGCGCTTACATTTGTGATGATTAAATTTAATTGGAACTCTGTCCTTCTTATGGACCTTCAATGTTTTCAACTTTACACTCTGCTCTATTTAATTTTCTGCCTAAAAAAGTCAAAATAACAAAATCAAGAGCAAATTAAATGCATATTGATTAAAGAAAATTTAAGAAAGCATTATCAGTTCCTAGAGACACTCATCGTTTCAGTACAGTTGAATATATTTGCATGAGCATAAGCTTAGTTTGTTATAACCAAAAATGGCTTATTTAAAAAGTATTACATTCACTAATGTTCAAATCCACATGTTTTAATCTTCTTATGATTTGCAGGCCTTATATCCTAACACCTACTTATGTATAGAAAAGATGTCTAAGTTGATGTGCCTCAGTGTGAGGCAGCACTGCAGCTTTTCTAGAAGTCTTTCTTCTTTTAAATAAAACCTGTACTTAGAGTCCTGCATGCGTGCCTGGCCTGGAGATCCTTTACAAATAGAGATATCTTTCATTTAATCATCTATCACTCATTCTCTTTTGTGAGCATTTTGCTTGCCATTGTGAGCTGCAGTGCTGCTTCTTGATTAATGACTTTTGCTGAGAGGTGCTGCTAATGGCTCTTTAATTGCTCGACTTCCCCTCACAAGCTTCCAGGATGTTGTCTCCTGCCTCCTAATGTGCAGCAAATAGACAATTTACACAGGGAGAAAGAGTCTTTTCGAGTCTTTTTTGCCAAACATCTTCTTATGTTTGCTAATTAGTAGCAAGTGAAGTGGATTGCTGCATGGCAGAGCAACAGTTCTTTACTCTGTACTATTCTGCTGCAACACCTCGGGGGTCCTTGTGCTATAAAGGCGTTGATCCTAAGGCTATCTAGGTGAATTACCTCTAAAAAGAACTACAAACTTGTAGTTGCATGGATTTCTTTGTACAGTTGATCTCATCTGAACAACTGTCAGAAAGCAGAGAGATAGGAAAGCAAACTATCACTAACTTTTAACTAAAATAAAACAGACAAATGTAAAATACCGCTTTAATGCACCTGCTTAGCCGAGAGTTGAGATGTAAGAGTTATCCTACCCCTCTAATATTGACTCCCTCTCAAAGAGGCATTGGAAATCATTTTCTGGTGGCTTGTGGTATCAGGAGACTACGACTACTGCTGCTGCTGCAAACAAGCTGAATGAGTGATCAGACATGTCAAAGGGTCCATCGTGATCTGAGGCTCAGTGTTTGACATCCCTGTTTCTGATATGTTAATCCTACAATCCTTCCTCATTCCCACTCAACCTTTAAATTATCTTTAGAAATTAAAACGTCCACGGTTGTTAATCAAAAGGGAGGGAAAGCATGCATGTGTGTATGAAATATATCAGCCTGTGCATGCATGAATGTATACATATCCGTTTGTATATGATCAGTCAGAGGTTCATACAGGCAGTAAAACTAACTATCAGCTGGGGGTTTTTTCAACAGCTTTTTTGAGACTAATAGTTTAAGGGAGAATCTCCACTTTGCATTTTTGCACAAAAAGAATTCAAATGAAATTGGCTAAGGCTTGAAAACAAATAAAAAATAATTAAATCAAATCCAATCTCCAATAAATTCTAAAACATATAAAAAATAATAGTAATCAAAATAAAAACATGTAATGTAAAAAAAGACTGTCCCTTTCCAATGATATATTTCCGTACATTGTTCAACTTCCAGCTGCAGGAAGACCCAGGCCACATTAGCAACTGAGAACAATTGGCATTTGTTCAGTCAAAGCATTAGAAATCTTAACATGTCAACAAATGTCGACAAATGTTTTGTATTCATCCATATTTGTCTACTAAATGTATCAGAGATGAGTAAAAGATTTTTAGGCCATTCTTAAAGCATATTAGTGAAAGTTTTTCCATTTACATGCTGTATAAGATATTGTCCCATAATAATGATGACATTGACAATGTTAGATATTTTATTAGCGATGCCATTGTTAAATATTAGGACTTTATTTATACCAAAAGGTGTTACATTTTCAATTTTAGTGCTTAACCAATTAAGTAGGTTCAGTCAAACAATGACCCATAACTCTATAAGAGAAGTTCAATAGTTTCAGACTACTAAATACTTGGGACATTTAAATTAGGTTGTCTGTTCTCTTTTATCATATTTTGGCAAATCTTTTCTGTTTTTCACTAATAGAGAGCAATACTGCCAATAAATAAATAATCAGATTAACTTAAATTGTGGCAAAGGTCCTTTGCAGGCTTCTACCTTTGCTGTTTGGTCACTTTCCAATGTTTTAAACTTAAAACAAATTTGATATCTGACAAAGATAGCCTCAGTAAATTTTAAATTAAGAAACAGAAAATTAATATGAAAAAATAGAAATAAAAAGAAAGAAAGAAATTGACTTTATTAACCCAATTCATGAAAACTAAACCACGTCTTATGCCATATTAGAGAGTAATTGACCCCATCTTACTCATACCATAAATTAACTGTATATACTCACATTTTTTAATTTCACAATTCAGCTTCCAAAGCTTAATGCAAATATGCATTATCAAGATGTCATTAAATGGAACACAGTCACATTATTTGACATTTTTTAAATGTATACACTAATAACTAATTGCTAACTAACAATTCTTTCACAAATGACGATGTCCTGCTGGTGTATTATTTCTTACTTTTGTCTTTTAAGCTTTGTTTCTGCTCAGTTTGTTTGTAAATATAGTCTTTCTACGTATATTTACCATAACATCATGTGACCCGGATCACGTCACTGCACATGTTTACAATTGATCAACAAACTGAAGCAATGTAGGTGAGTGAGTGCGGAACTTCCGGCAGAGTTGCAAAAAAAATATTACAAAATCAAACATTTTGTGTTAAAAAGGCGCAAGAAGACATTTGATTCCATGAGGGAAAAAAAAAAAAAACTCAAATAGTGATGGGAAAACAGCATGACTGTTGGAGTACACTAAAGCTGCTGCTAAATCTAAAGAAACCTTCTGATGCAGCTGCAAAGTCGATAGACACATGAAAACTCGCTGAATTTACAAGAGGAGTAGCTCTCCATGATCCACACCGTAAGCTCTCGGTTTTCCACAAGGCATTACATCATGGTCAGTTCGCTCAGGACTTATTTGGCATCTGTTTCAGCGACCGATATATATATATGGCCCTCTGGTTGTTCAGCAGTACTGACTATAGAGGGCGCCATATCTGTGAGCTTTTTCAGCCTAGTGCTAGACTTCTATTTATGCTCAAAAAGGACTATTAAAACACTATCAGGATGGACGGTTGTCATATATAACCTTATTTTATCCTAATTAACTGCATTTTAGTTGTTTTTGCAACCTGACTATGCCCCTTTACATAGAACCTGTCCAACAACATGAAGTAGTGCTTAAATATTTTAATAATACAACACATTTTCCCTCCCCTAACAATATTCGAGACCAATAATACCATAAAGGATAAACATTTCTAAGGCTTTGTAAACGCAGTGAACGGGAGGGAGAGCATTTAGCAACAAAAGGAGGAAACAACAGTACACAACAACAAAAGTGGCCTTCCAAGAATGGCTCAACAAATCTAGGAGGTCACAAAAGAACAAAATACAACATTTAAAGCTCTTCAGTAACACTCTGGAACTGTTTGACAGCATGAAATGGGCTAAAATATTTCAAAAGCAACACGTCATGCTGTGATGGTGTGTTGCAATAAACTGATGGAAACAATAGGGTTAAGATGGTGATGTGGAAAAACACTTAATAATGATAAGAAGAATACTGCACAACAAACCTAAAGTTTAGTGTCTAAAAGCTTTGTTATTATCAATAACTTGGGTGACTGTAACTGCAACATTAACATCTAAACTCTATGGGATGGATGAAGGCTTACGAATCAGCTTTAGTTAGGAATCTTATGATTAAAAATAGATGCAAACAGTATGTACTAGCTCACCATCATGGGTCATAGAAAACATGACGTGATATTAATTCAGGAAAAAAAGATATAAAACAAAATACAACAGCAATGTTTGAAATCAGCCTAAACAGGGACTCATTCATACTCTTTGTGTTTTGTACTTGTTTTGGTTTTCAGCTGCAGCTGATCCAGAACGCTGCTGCTCGCGTTCTCACTAAAACCAGGAAGATAGAGCACATAACACCAGTTTT
>JAUZNJ010033255.1:0-38245 GCA_034780135.1 Jordanella pulchra
AAAACCAACCCCCCCCCCCCCCCCCCCCCCACCAAAACAAAAATGTCCCTGCTCAAAAAACAAACAGAAAAGTCCAGAAAAATAGAGCCTAGGTCAAAGGAGGAATTTTCCTTTATAGAGGTCGGAGTGTTGAAGCGGTACAGTTAGTAACCCACCACCTACAATGTATGATCCTTTAGTCTTCTGCAACAGAGTAGGAGGGGAAGAAAAACACTCATTATTGACTGCAAATACAGCATTATTCAACTCAGTCCACAGACCTGCAAACATCATCGATTTTTGTGGAAACCTGTGATCAGGGACACGTTTCTCACAAATCCACAATGTGCAATGAGATTTTAGGATCTTGAACAGAAAAACGATCCACCAAAGAGGCTGCTTGTTAAAAAGTTTTAATGAAGATGAAGACAGTGAGAAACAAAGAAGTCAGAAAAGTGACGCACATGAGGCTGTTTTTAGTCCAACTAAAGTTTGAATGAACTCAACATTTCACTGTTAAAAACCTCTGTTTATCGACAAATTGTGCTCTGATTGTAAGGCCAGTATGGAATAAAGGCTCTTAGTATATAAAATTGATGAGTATAGGAGCAGCAACAGGCCCACAAAGCAGAGAAAGAAGAAAGTGTGGTTAATAAAAAATCTGAAAATGTTCAGTTTTACCAAGTAACTTTAGTTTGGAGAAGATTTCAATCCTTAGATGGTCATTTTTTTATTCCCTAATCACATCTGCATCAGACACCTGAACAGTCCGACCATAAACGTGTAAAGCTAGCGGTTAAGTTAGCCTTTTGAATCAGCAGAAGGTTTAAAATGTTTAAAAAGGCAACAGTATTCTGGTAGTATATACGATGTGTTTATGGTTCATTCAGATTGTAGGAGAGAAAACTAGAGCAGGAGAATTTCAGCAGATAACAGGAAGGCGAAACACTTTCGTTTCTCTTTTTGAGCAGTTAGCTGTTGTTTATCAGCGATCATGCTCGATTTACATTTATCACCTATTGGTCAAGAATATACATTCTTTAAGGTTAACACCCAGGAGTTGTTTTAGCGATTGTCAGTTATGCTAGTTTTGAGTAAATGTCAGATATGAACTCACAAGTTAATGTTGGTTTTATTTTCTTTATATAGTAATAGAAAATGTCCACACACTGGGAAAACTTTCCAGTGATGTCGCCTGTTTTCTTTATCTGCTGCGTGTTTGGCGCCACCTTCAGATTGGGAGTTTAAATCCACGTTCATAGCCTGAGCTGCACCAGGACGTCCACACTGAGTCCCGGTAGGTGGATATAAAAGATCAACTTTATTCTCTGGATCAATTCAATTTTAGTTTTTACAGAGAGCTACAAAAAGTAAGACAAAATGATCTTGTTTTGTTAAAATAATAAATTAACTAGAAATCATAAATAACCATTATTCTGATGTACATATAAGAGTAAATCTATCTGTAATTTCAATAAGTTTAAAAGATTTAAGATTTTGTTTTTAAATACAATCGAATTAAATGTCTGATTTTTAAAATGTTGGCTAAGAGAAAAGACAACTAATGAGGCCCTTAGAGTAAAGTTTTACATCAGTTATTTAGATCAACTGATGAGCAATGAGGAAAACAAATCAATCATTAGCTGCAGCTCTTTTGGTGACGTTTCTGGACAAAGAATCCAAAGATTTTTAAATTAAGAAGATAAAACGTCAAATTTTCTTATCAAACGTGGATCATAGTCGGGGACAATCTGACCGAGAAAAAAAAGTCAAAGCGAGGTAAACAAATACAACAAAGAGCATTCAAGAAAACGACTCTGCTTCAGGGAGTTTTAGTCAACAGCTTCACAGCTGGATAAAAAGCAAATTAAAACATTTGATGATTAAAAGAAAAAAAAAAATCCCATTCCTTATCCAGGCAGAGAGACTCTCTTTTTCTAAACCTTTCTTCTCTTCATTTTGTTTGTTCTTCTAATTTCAAGGCTCGGGTTCATTGTTTTCTTTTGCCCCAGTTTTCGTTTTCCTTCTTTAAACAAATACAAGTCTTTTCATTAATTCTGCTCGTGACGTTGGGGCCAAATTAAGGCACCTCAACCTGGATCTATAATGAGAAATTAGGAGGAGAGAGAAAGCAGGGAAGGAGACTTGGGCAAACCCAAGAGAGACGCCTTCAAACAGACCAGGTTAGAGATGATGGCAGGTTAAAATACAACCAAATATGGGAGAGAAGATCAACCAAAGGTTTGATTAAAAGGGGGAAAACAGTTAAAAACTCAGGTTAAATATGGCGAGTTCATGGGTGAAGGCGTTAAGGAACAGACGAAGCCACATACACTGGAGGACGGACGGAAAACAAGAGGAGGTGGGGTTGAATAGAGAGGTGGAAGGTGGCATGTACACTGACCTGTGAGAGATCTGGGATGTCACCCTGATCTATTCCAACTTGCTGTCGTCAAAAACAAAAAGGAACGGAAAAAAGAAAAGAAAAAGGAAGGGGGGGGGGGGGATAAAAGGGAGAAGAAAACCAAAAACAAAACAAGGGAGTCATTACCTCATGCAGTGGCAATGTGTCAACAAAACCAACAGAAACAAACAAGCAAACATGTGAGACATCTGAACCCAGAGTCGATGGCGGTCGATGACGGATCGATGGTAAACATGTCTGACTCTTGAAGGTGGAGCAGGCATGGATGAAGCCGTGAGAACAATGAAAACAAGACAGTGAAGTCTGAAACATGGCCTCTACAGGACGGAAGACATGGAGTTATCTGGACACAGATAAAGATCACGCAAGGTCCTGGTTCTGGTTGACATGGATGGTACTGGTTCTGGTCCTCAAAGAGCCCAATAAGTGAACTCTGAAGACTAACTTTAAACCTTTTAACTTGAACCTAAATTAAGGCCTTATTTGGATTCTAGATGACAGACCAACAATACTGGAGGTGGTTTGTTTTAATTGCTAATCAACTTTGGTTTTCTTTGGTTTGTTCACCAACAAGCCTCAAGGAACATCTGAATTCAGACCTTATCTAATAAGGTCACTTCTGTGCTGGATTTTATTCAGGGGAATCAGAGTAAAGGGGACTGAAGGCAGATGCACTTAAAACGTTGAATTCTGGGTTAGCAGTTGTGCTGTTCTCTGTTTGGGATGAAGTCCCAGTAAAATCCTTTAAAATTTAAAGCTTTCTGCCGATGAAGCTGCTGAGGAGAAGAGACTTCAGGTCGTAACTAAAACATCTCTAGAGCTCATTTTAGCCACAAGAGTTATGGAGAGCTGTTGAGCTTGGAGAGCATAGCTGTCTGCTTAGAGCGCTGCTTTATTGAACCTGGGTGACCCACGGCGTCACGGAGCCGACATACAACTTTTCCTTTTAGTTCCTCCTCGATGTCCTTCAGACATTCCTTTGGTCCCGTGCAGAAAGTCAAGCATCGAGCAAAAATCTCGCTCTCTATGTACTGAAGCGTTTTTGCTCAGCTTTTGTAAATATAATCCAATCCTTAATACCTTCACAGTGATGCAGAAGCACCTTTAATTTAACATCACTTAAATAAGACAACAGATAAACTGCCTCCTTTCTCCCTAATTCTACTCTTTCCTGCTTTGAAAGTTTCCCCCCAGCTCTCCTTTTAAAGCTCCATGTTTCTCCAAACACTAATGTCTTTTCTTTTTCCCTTTAAAAATCTAAAAAAATTGATGATAAAAATTCCCCCAGTTAGTTTTAATCCACTATAACAGGGTTATACAGTAAGGAATCAACCCTGATCGTGAACAAACCTCCACTCTTTTCTTTGAAATCAAACTGTTTGTCGGGGATTCGTTTGTTCGTAGAAGATTGAGAAACAGGAAAGAGAAAAGCGTCGGTTGACTTCTCCGCTTGATCCAGTTGAAGAACCAGTTTGAGTCACTTTAACACGGATATTTGGCAACATCTTCTGCTGAGTTTGCAGTTCCTGCCCAGATGTTTGAAAACCTCTGGGCAGGACTATTGGATTACATGAGAACCCACTTTGTGTGTGCCCAGTGGACAGCACAACAAAATGGAGTTTGATGTTGCTGTTTTCTTTTTTTCCTGGTTTCCATTAAAACTCACATGTGAGCTAACAAGGTGACAGACTGAAAGGAAAAAGCAAACAGCAGCAGAGGAAACTTGGAATAGAAGGATTTCAAGTAAACCTGAAGCCTTGCATTGATTTACGGGATTTTCTTTGACATTTATTGTGTTGACATCATCGATGTAACACCTACCCCCCACCTGTTGGGGCGCTATGGCTGTCACACTTTAGATTAAACTTGGGGAAAAAAACAGGCGCGGCGTTGGTGTAGTGGTAAAGCCATGTCCTCAGTCCTCGACGCGGCCGTCCGATCTCAGCCAGTCCACCTGTGCCGCATGTCTGTCCCTCTATCTACCATACTTTCAAAAATAATACAAAAATAAAGGCCACTAGAGCCAAAAAACAACATTAAAAAAAAAAAAAACTAACCTGAAAATAAAAAGCTATTGTTTATTACAGCTCAGGGCATTAAAGTCGGATCTAAGAGAGTCAATAAAGCTTTCAGTAATAAAATCACCTCTGATCTTTAGATAAACTGGAAAAATGAAAAAAAAAAAAACAAAAAAAATAAAACCTTCCCTTGAAATTTATATTTTAATCTCTTCATGCGTTATATTTAACCGTGTGTCCTTATTCGGTATTTATCCAGATTTGGAGAACACTAAAACTCTTAGTGCTTAAAGTCCCACAGTTTGTGGTCTGCTGACGACAGCGTGGCGTTTTCCATCCTTCATGCTGTGTAACCGCAGCCATCCTGGGGCACCTGTTCGTTTATACGGACATAAAAGCTGCACAATATGTTCACTGAACCGGCAGCTGATGCTATAGAGTGAAACCTTTTAATTCACAGCATCAGATCCAAAGCAGACAAGCTTAAATTTGTTGAGGTTTGGGTAAAAACAGATAAGCATAAAAATATATCCAAGCTTAACAATCAGGCAACGAAAAAAAGTCCCTGACACACTTGAGACGTTAAATCTAAAAACAGAGCAACTCATTATTTGTCGCCTCAATATCTGCTTTTCTTCTGTAAATTTTCAGCCGTGCATTAAGTCTGAAACTGTCTGGGGACGTCCTTAAAGCGTAAAGCTAAAAAGACGGCAGACATTTAGATGGGAACATTTCCCTCTGTGCCCCGTAGTACACATCTGCTTTCTGGCTGTCTGCTGAAACAACAGACAGACTGGAGATGGAGCAGGGTGCAGCGGCGGGGGGGGGGTGATCTGTGGGCACCGGGGAAAGGAGAGCCACTCGGGTATCCATCTTTGTCAGAGGGAGAAAGAAGAGCGAGGCAGAAGAGAGGATTAGGCGGAGGGAGCTAACAGAGCGCCTAACCACGTCCTCCATCTTATGGTTATTTTTGGCCTATATATATATTTGAGTGCGTGTTCTTGGAAGGCGGGGGCAGCTTCGTTCAGCAACGCTGTGTGAGCAAATCTGCAGCTGGCGTGTGAAAAATGACCACGTTAAAAAGGCCTGGTTGAGAACATCTGGTTTTAAAGCATCTAATGGATGTTTTGCTTTGGAGGACAGAACTGGAGCCGCCGACCTAAATAAAAACCGATATGCAGACGTGTTAGTCCTGATCTGTGCGTGTCTGTGTCTCGTCTGTGTGTTTGGGTACCTCTGCCACTTTGAGGAACTCCGACAGCTTTGTCATCCTGTAAAGAAATTTCTTGTAGATGTCCAGGGCGTCTTTGCACTGGTTCTTCTTCATGTCAAAGTATTTCTCTACGGAGAAAACAAAAGACATTCGACGAGGATTAAAATATTAAATTCAAATATACATAAGGTGGAGGAAGATAACTGAAGCAGGTGTGCAGCTGTGTTTACAAATCTGCATGACTGAAAGGTTAGGCCACCATTACTTATCCACCAGTACTGAACATGTCCTTTTAATAACCCATTAAACTGCTGCATTATGCATCGCCTCGCTAAAGTGGTCGCACCAAAACTTCTCCACATTTTCCTCACGTTTAAGGAACACTTGTGCTAACCTGATAACGGCTAATGCTGAAGCTAATTGCTCGTTCACCTGATTAACATGAGCCAGAGATCATTTATAGCCCAGCGTCTCAGAATGCAGGACGGCTTTCTGTTCGGTGGACGGGATAAACCGGAGCACGATGGCGGCCGGCGTGGCGTTCTGTAGTTAGCAACAGCTACGCCCTGAGAAGGACTTGATGCACAGACTGGATTAATCAACCTAAAACATTACTGGACTGTAGGGGTGGGCATTTATCATGTTGTTTACTCTTATTGTTATAAATCTCTAGTCACTATAAGAATTTTAATTTATCGTCTAGATGCAACCTGCAGCTTTTTGGACCTCAGACAATGGTGTTTAGTCGTGGCTAGAAATGATAAAGAACTATCAGAAACAATACATGGAAATCTTAGAAGCTTTAGCAGCTTTTTGAAAGAATAAATAAATAGAATTTCCATAACAAAACAACATTAAAAGAACCAGTAATATGTTTTTAGAGGAATTTTTCCCTGGTTAACTTGGAAACAGGTTTGTTTTGTTCAATTTTCCAGTTATCAACGTCCAGCTTTCTGCAAAAAGCTGTTATTTTACTTTATTGTAAAACCTGGAAATGCAAATAAAATGTTGGTTCTTTGAAATGTCACCACATTTCCAGTAGCAGATGACTAAGAATAAATGTATTAATAAAAAGTTATTTAATTTAATCTACGGCTTTGATCGACTTTTATTCAGCTGGACTCGGACAAAAATGGTTCTTTGGGTTTTAAAGCTCACAGGAACCTGGTAGAAACTATAAAATCGACTTAATAACACTAAAAAAAACTACAAAAAAAAATGGGTGAATTGACATAATTTGTCATTTAAATCTTTTACATGTTTTTTTTCCATTGGAGGACAGACAAAGAATGGCAGATACAACAGCCGATATTTACGCGTTTCCCCCCCCTCGTATCTGTAGAGAGGTGCATTCAGCAGCCATGTGTTGATATCATATGAGCAGCCCCCGCCCCCCCCGTATAATATCTGTGTGTTTTTGTCTTCTTGCTGTAGCAAAACTGAATTTCCCTTCAGGGATGATTAAAGTATTAAAGCTGAATTTAATATAGAGTGCATGCACTGCTGCTGCCTCATTGTTAATAGTTTGTTCTGTAAATGAATGTTTCTTTACCGTTTTTAACTCTGTAATAATCTCTCTTTAATAAATGCTATCAGGTCATTTTTCTAATGCAAAGAGAGAAAGAAAAAGCAACATTAGCTCCAAGAATCGGCCTAAAAATATCAGCAGCACATGAGGATCAGCATCAGCAATAAAAAACCTGCTTTGGTTGAACTCTAATAGACAAAACCTGAAGAATACGACTACATGAAGTTACTGTGGGATGTCTAGTGATAGAAATCACGCTTCTTTAAGAAGGCGATTTTAAATTTGGATATTTTTTTTTAAATGTAGTATTTGTGGGGGTATAGATGCTGTGCAGTCGTAGCCATAATCAAGAGCTTTTTATGGTTATCAACCACAAAATATAGTGATGATATTTTAAGTCCATGTTTTCCAGGTTAAACCAGGAAGAGCAAAGGATCAGTCCTCCATGCTACGCTAACTACAACCTTTGGCTACAGAGTCTGGGAAAGCGATAAAATACTATAAATGGGTCCATCTTTCAAATAATTTCTAACATAGTGCCATAAAATGTGATCAAAGCTAATAGCACAACTAATTAAAGTAAATAGCATCAGTGGAGCCAGATCTCTGACTCTGCAGACTCAAGGCTACCTGAAATAACAGAGTAAGAGGATCTGCAACATTTCCAATCCAGAGAAACGTTTTTTTCCTCTCATTTCACTCCAACTTCATTTCTCCTCAGCTATGATGATTAAACGGCTTTTAATGAACATGCTTTCACTGGACTACATTGCAGATTTGATACATTATTGATGCTACAGCAGAAATTTGGCAAAAAAGTCATAATTATTGTTGCACGTGTTTGTTAACGAGTCTGATGGCAGGGAGGGAAAATAAACCTGCTTTGTTTTAAGATGCGGGACCCAGAGGGATTAGGTATTTATAAATGTCTCCACGGCTCCATGAATGTTAAACTTTAACTCTTTGATCCAGAATTTAAACATCCCCTCAAACCTGCAGTGCTGCATGCGTTTGTGCGTCATGAGCTGTGTGTGGGTGAAGCAGCCTCTTTGTCTAAAGATGTTTGAGCAACAGCCTCATTAATGGCTGTCAGTCAGATTGAACTCATTTCCAGATCTATTCAGCAGTTTAGCTTGATCAGAGTTATTATTTCAGGACTCGACATGGTTATAGTAGCTGTGGCCACTACCTAACTTTATTAAAATCCATTTAGACTTGTAGCGCATAACTGAGATGTAACCAAGGAAAACTTAAAGTTGAAAAGGCTTCAAATTGATGCTCTGCTCTGGCTTTGTTTTAGTGCATTTGTCCTCCTGGAAGGAGAACCCATTGCTCCAGTGTTCTGCAGCCTCCAGGAGCATTTCTTCCATCACTCTCCTATATTCAGCTGTTAAACCTGAGCAGCTCCCCTGTCCCTCCTGGAAGGAAATAGCATGTCTACAACATGATGCTGCCACTACTGTGTTTTATCTATTCAAATTGGTGTGATCACTGTGAATTTCCTGCAGTTTTCTGCATGAAGGCAAAAAAAAAAAAAAAAAAGAAAAAAAAACCGGCTTTGGTTAGATCTAATCAGAAAACTGCAAATAGGAATTTGTCAGTGTTTTTTTTCCCTGTATAGCTAATAAAGGACCTGTTTATCTCTCACACATAAACTGTGGATCTCTGCAGTGATTTTAAAGTTATCATCTATGCCTTTTTATTAGATTCTAGATGTAATATTGAATGATAAAACAAGACATCAGAGTTGTAGTTTTAGCATAAGAAAATGTGAACTGGTTTATGAGGTATGAGAGTATGGAGCAAAATTAGGGCCATAAAGTTTGTGCACAGAAAAAATGGTTTGTTAAAAAAAAATAAATAAAATAAAAAAAACACCAAAAAAAAAAACTTGAGAAAAAGAAAATTAAAAAAAAAAAAAAAAAAAAAAAAAAAAAAAAATTTTTTCAAAAAAAAAAAATAAAAGTTTTTTTAAAACAAACTCCCCCCCCCCCCCCAGAAACGATTTGTTTTTCCTATCCTATCTAACCTATCCCCGAGTGTTGTATTCAGGGACCGTGGGAACTGGAAATGTCTTTAAAACATCAAATTCTATGTGTATGTGACTGGTTTTGAAACATGTTTCACCAACAGAAGCAGCTTTCCTGATTAATAATCTTAGAGGATAAAATACGATCTGGACAGATTTCCACAAGCTTAAGTTTCAGGTATAGTTTTTTTTTCGTTCCTTTTGAACAAACTTTTTCGCTCCAGGTATGCGTGTATACATATTTTTCCCCAAACATTTTTTTTAAATAAAACTTTATGGTCCTAATTTAGCTCCATATAAAAGTGTTGGCACCTGGTTTGGTCTGGACATTAGTGATGGTAGTTTCTAGAAAGAATGAAGGGGAAAAAAAAAAACTGATTCTGATTTTAGCTCTTCAGCTGCCGTCGTTTGATTTCATTTACACTAAAGAAGTTTGACCTGTGATTGCAGCATTTGCTGTCTGAACATAGCCCCTGTGATTTTACCACTGAACTCTGTTTTCTATGCAGCTCTGCCGTCAGTTGTTGGAAGCCTGCAGAGATTTCTTTAGATTAGAAACCACGGATGACGAAACGCTTCCAATCTGTAAATACCTAAACCAGGAAGTATTATATCTACATTTCTGGACCAAAATTAACTCTTTTCCCTCTTTGCTTTATAAAAGCTCCAGAAACCTTGGGATGGTATTAGATTCCCAAAGTGGCAGCTAACGAACACTCACTTCCAGAAACAGACATTAGCATGACATGCTAGTGTGAAAGAGATGTGCTCTACCCAACAGGTTGATAACTCCTTCGTTATAAGCAGCAAAGAGCCTGATGGAGTCTTTGAAGAGAAGCATGAAGGCCGAGTTGATCACTCCGTTGGTGAGCTCATTAGGATTGGCCTGCAGAGAGACAGAAGAAGAAGAAGTCAGATCGTCACCTTTCCCTCCCTGGTTTTAAGGCGAAGCACATAATCACAGACTGTTTGAAACGTCAAGTATAAACACAAAAACAGCCACAGGCAGAGTCTCTCACACATCTGCTCTGCATCCCAATTAGATCCTTAAGTCATTTTTATCAGTCTTTGAAGCTCGCTGGCACAGAAGACAAAAAACAGCAAACCTCTCCCCGATTCCAGTCTTTGCTCCTTACACACACACACACACACACACACACACGCTCCCTTTAACATGATATCGGTCCCCATTCCATCTGTCCTACGCGCCATCAAGCAAGAGGTCTCAAAGCTTTTGGCTCTGATTGGAAACCAAATCAAGCGTGTTGTTGAAGCAGCTGATACCTGGAAATCCAGCAGAGCGTCCAGCTGGTTCTGGATGATGGGCAGCGTCTTGATCAGCTTCTCTGTGTTCATAGTGCGCATCACGCCGTCCACCCTGGCACAACGGGGAGCACACAAGAACAGTTACAGGCCAGGCCTGGAGGAGGAAAACTATGCAAATGTTCTTATAAATGAGGGAAACGCAAAATGATGCAAATTATGAGAGTAAAACTCGAGCTTTGGATTCCTAAGGTTTCTATCTGATCGCAGAGCTTCAGGTAGGGGGTGGAAAGGAGCTCATAAAGATCTGGAGACACATTTTTAGAAAAATAATGAGACTAGGCTCAGAGGTTCTGACATAGGTCTTCCTGATACAACCTGCTGGAAAAAAAAAAAAAAAGAAAAAAAAAAAAGCGAGTTATTTTTAAACCCCGGCTTCTAATAACTGACATACAGTGGGTGTCTTTTAGAGCTTGAAGGAAAAAATGTAGACTCACTTCCTGGCTGAGAGAGTAAGAGTTTGTAATGATTAACATTATGACTCTGTGTGAAAGTTTGGTGGCTTCATTAGTTTAAAGAAAAAAACTCATTCAGCTAAATATTTCAAATACAGTTAGCATACAAAGTTAGGCACTATTCTCGTTATGATTAGTAGAAGCTACTTCACTCAATCCATTGTCTTGATATATTTGTAAGGTGTCTGTGTAGGTCCACTTGTAGCAGAGTGGGTTCGACCATAAAAGGGTTGAAAAGGAATCAAAATCAATGCAAGGTCCTTGGTTTTTAAAGTATGGATGCTTGTTCTTGTTTTTAATACATTATGGACCCGTTTTCTGAAAAAATAGCATGTTGTGGGGACCGACTGATCCTTGTGGGGCCCGATGCCTAGACCCCAAGAGGGGAATTGCTGTTTTTGGGATCAGGGGTCACATTTAGGAAAAGGTGCGAGTTGAGTTTACGTTGGGGTTAGATATGAACCTGTAATAGTTAGGTTTAGGGTAGGGGTCACAACTAAGCTGTAGAAATGAATGGAAGTCAATGGAAAGCCCCACAAAGATAGTGAGACAAGTTTATGCGAGTGTGGGGCCATGTCTTTTCCAACCTTATGGGGAAAATTTCCCAGAAATATGCTACATTTTGGGGACTTACGGGACCAACGACTGGTCCCCATGAGGAGAAGTTCTCTTCTTGGGGTTAGGACTAAGGTGTGAATACAGTTTAAGTTTGGTTTAGGGTTAGGCATGTGTTGGTAATGGTTAGGGTTGGGCCATAGAAATGAGTCGGAAATGAAAGAAAGTCCATAAAAAACCCCCCACAAGGATAGTGTGACACAACTTGTGTGTGTGTGTGTCTTACCCCCTCTTCATCTTGGTGAAATCCACAGCAACCAGCCTGTAGGACATGGCCTTTTCATTCAGGTAGCGACTGTATCGCCTGATGAAGGTTGACATGTCGTAACCTGAGCAAATGAAACATCGATGGTGTTTGTGTGAAACATCTTCAAACAGACTCTTCGGGTTTCAAGTCAAAGATGTAGGGAAGATGCCCTTATTTTTTAAAACTGTCTGAATTATTCTGGTTCTCTGTGTTTCATCCACCACCTCTCCGAGAAAACGACAGTTCTATGAGGATTAAAGCTCTTACCTTGCAGAGCACCTTTATCCAAGAAGTTGTTCAGGTTGAACAAAGTGTTTCTGGAGGCCAGGTACTGGATGAAACGCTGAAACACCAAAGGACAAAATGGGAGGAAATCCTTTTAATGAAACAGTCTTATACAAATTTCTACAGCCGCTTTGGTTATTCATTTATGGGCAATGACTCAATTGTATAATAATTAAAGGATACTATTGATTTATAAGTGAACCTTGAAAATATATTTAGGTATCACGAATCGCAGCCTGAAATTATGATAAATCTAAACTAAAGGGGAAAGGGCTCCACTACGTGACTAAGTGCTGGTTTTTAGTTTCATATTCAACATGGCGAACATGGACTTCAGGCAGAGTCAGTTTTTTGTTTTATTTATTTATTTTTACTTTGCAAAGCCAAAGTCATTTGAGGAGGACAGCGGTAGATCAGAGAAGCCCGTCGGACAGACGGAGCATCAGAGCGAGGTGTAGGCAATGGTTGCCCAGTGTTCTCAAGCCAAGGTAGGACGACGAACAGTCCCTCTAGGGCTAAATTAAAATGGAATTTTTAAGAAGCCACCTACAAACATCTTTAGCGCATTCCTCACTTAATCCTTTGTCAACATTATTTTCTCCATCTTCCATTTTGATTCACAGTAGATCACAGCTACATCTAGTCCCGGTGGTTGGTTTTAACATTTCAAATGTAAACAAAAGTTCAGATTCTTCAACTCCAGGGAATTTCACTTTGCAGGGATGCTGGCCCTCTTTCTCTGCTGAATTTGCAAAAAGAAAAACTAAATTCACTTCTTTTGCAGCTCTCCAGAGACTTAGTTTTATTAATGTTATTGTCTGCTTCTGTCTCCTTGACGTGCTGGAAGTTTCTTCCTGTTAAAAAGAGTTTTTCCTCTCTACAATCACTACATGCATGCTTGCTGTGAAGGATTCCTGTCGAGTCCTTAGAAAACTTTGAACCAATCTGTGTGATTTGATGAAAAGGTGCCTTGAGACGGCAAGTGTTGTGTTTTGGCACTATATAAATAAACTAAATAGAATTTTTATAACCAATAAAAGACAAGGGTGCAAAGAAAATATGATGGTTATCACATTAATTTAGGACAGTGTTCCTGTTGAACGTTGAAACAGGCTCCTGGATGAGCAGCCCAAACAGCCGCACAGATATTACTTTCTGTACTTCTCTGCTCCACTTTGGATGCGCTTTAGAAACCTCTGGGATGCTGAAAATGGCTAATTTTCTGACAACTTTCAAACCTAAAGTGTTCACTTCAACACAAAAAGAAAGACAGAAAAAAAACCCACAAGTTGGCGCTGATGTGTGGGAGTTTCCATTCTGTCGGACCAAGGCCAGCAGTAGTCATACTGAAGATTGTTTAAATACAGTCAGTCAAACTTCGGAGCACCTCAAGCTTTTAGTGAAAAAAATAAAATAAAATACTGAACAGCAACAAGCTACAAAACTGTGAGTCATAAAGGCTCTACAAAGCCTTTATGATAAAAACCCAGCTGAAAGACAACTTGAATGCACCACTTAACATTTCTATCCTGTATCTTCTCTCTACCTCCACCTAAAGACACCAGCACTAGTGGGAGATAAGGAGCCACTAAGCTCATGAGTGTTCAGAGTCCAGAAGAAGATAAAATGAGTTTCTAAGCCTCCAGAATAGAAGGTGTTACTAACTTCTAACACCTTAATTACAACAGACATCTTTACCACACACCATCATACGTATGAAATCA
This sequence comes from Jordanella pulchra, assembly GCA_034780135.1. Classification (NCBI taxonomy): domain Eukaryota; kingdom Metazoa; phylum Chordata; class Actinopteri; order Cyprinodontiformes; family Cyprinodontidae; genus Jordanella; species Jordanella pulchra. Next base: position 13,842 of record JAUZNJ010033255.1, read on the forward strand.
TCCAGATTGGTTTAGTTTTAAGAAAATCTGCAACTAAAGAAATTTTATACGCAACACCCACAGTTGTTTTTAATTTAAACCAGCAGGCTATACATGAACTTTGGAACCAGATCATTTAGACAACATAGTTCGGACTTTCTCTCATGATAAATGTAAAACTTTTCCATTTAACGAGATAATCTTTGCCTGTGTCTTCCTTCCTCCATCTATACGTCTCCGACCAGCCATCAGTATTGGCCGTCGTCCACAGCAATGGAAGCTCTGGCCCTCAGGCTTCCAAAGGAAAAAAAAAACATCTTAAACTTTAAGGCCGACTGGGTCCAGCTGACTTAAAATGATTTAAGAATTGCGTGCTTGCCAGTTGCAAATCTGGCAAAGAACCTGCCCTTACTGGCTGCTTGGAGGATGTGTGTGTGAGCATAGAAATGCTTGCGGGCATGTGTGTTGGAATCAACTATAGAGTGACTGTTCCAAGGCCTGTGGGACTTTTTAAAAAGGCAGAAAGAATGGGATTTTGTTCTCGTCCTTCGCCTGTGCCTATGCCCAGGCTGACTGAGGAGGGGAAAAAGACTCCTTTGACACGTGGACAGCGATCCAACAAAAAATAAAGAGAGATGGCTGGGGTGGAGGATGTTTTAACAGCTGGCTGAAGAGAAAATGTTTAGTTTTGCTCAGGGTTAACACCACTCAATAATCAACAGGAGTGATGAAACATAAATGGGGGAGCTATATGGATTCACAGCAGAGGGGATGTAAAATTTAAAACAACTCCATCTGAACAAAGACAAAAACTTTGAGCTTTAAAATTTAAGCACATGTCTGATGAACTATAAATAAAGACAAGTCGCTATAGACTGGGCTAATTAGTGTTATTTAGAGAGAAGTGGGTAAAATAATGAGTAAAGATTGTATCACACTTGTTTTATTACCATAAGGAAAACATTCCCACATGTTCTACCAAAACAAATACTTAGTAAATAACCCTTACTTATGTCAAATTAGCTGCTTTGCTACAGTAAATACATCTAGTGGGTCCTATGCTGCTTTACAGCAGCTACTAATTGTATTAAATGATGTATATAAATGTTAAACTATCAATATTAACTCCAGATGGGACAACACTTCGGCCAATTTGTTCGTGCAAGCAGCAGCCATGCTTTAAGATGGCACTTGTATTGCTGCTTCCTCCGTTTGTAAGCGTTTTGCTAATAATAATTTAGTTTTTACTGTGTAGCTGTATGTAAATGGAGGAAGAATAAAAGGAAGCATATTGGAAATCAGCTAGACTAATATCAATATAATTGGCATTAATAAACTTGTATCAGTTGATTTGTAATAAATAACGATTTTAACAACCAACAGAAAATCTAAAAACATACAACCAGGTTTCTTTGAACGTTTGCCAATATTTCCTGTTTGAATTTAATCATTAATAACCAAACATTTTCTTCTTTTCCATATTAACGTAATATTATGTAAAAATTATATCATCCTCATCACAAAGTTTTAAACACTTAGTGGGAAAAACAGCTAAACATGTCCATCCTACCTTTCCTGCCAAACCAAGTCCTAGTAAGGTGATGACTACGCAATTGGGGGATAAAAATGTTGTTTTTTTTAAGCTATATGAAGCATGCCGTGATTTAGAATAGTCTTCTACCGCACCAGTTTTTGTTCACTGCTGGACCAAAGAAGACCCTCTGTGGTTTGCGTTAGAACTGTATATATGTTTACCTCATATCACTCTTATTACAGTGATGGCTGTTTTTAATTTACAGTTTGCAAGCTAGCATGTCGGCTAAAGAAGTCATCACCTGGAAATCAAACTTTTTTTTAAGTTAAAACATGTGTGTTGGGTTTCATTTAAAACCTGTTGGAAAATCTATAAAGTGAAAGTGTCTTTTTTTCTTCTTTTTTTTATCCGAGTTGGTTGTTCAAACCACAAGAGCACACGATACACAGATTGATTTTGATCTTCCTTCTGTATTGAATATATATAGTGAGAGACGCTAGCATCAGCCTGGTCTCTTTGAGCAAAAGGGGCGATTCCAACAATCAGGGACTCGAATGCAGGCCGCTGTTAAGTGTTGCTGATTGTGTTACTTTTTACCTAATGTGTTGGGGACCGGGAACCGATTAAAAAAAAACAACAAAAACAAAAAATACATAAAACCAGGAAAACTGCTAATGTTAACGCCATAGTACACCAACATGAAACACCACTTCAGTTCTTGTGCCCATGAAATAGCTCTGTATAATTATCTTTTTCTAAAAATGAGTAACATTTACTAATGAATTATTTTGATATTATTTGATATTTTCAAGTCGTGGTGGATCAATTTCATTTAGGAGACCAAATATTGACACTGTTCTTAGGATGAGAAGCTTTAGCTGAAAGAAATCCAGCCATTTCATTATTGAACTCTGCCATCGGCACGCCGTTGCTGACGTAGCTCTTTCTGCTACTGCTCACTGTGTTTGGTGAAAGGCGTATCTTTGTTGTTGTCGATCAACCTTTTTATAAGTATGGACAGACTTCGACAACTCATATTTCTTTAAATCCACTCAAACTGGCTGGTATGAATGTCCTTCAGTTAAACACTAGAAACAATGCAGGAAAAAAAAAAAAAACTTTTAAAAATGTTATGCTTGAAGCTAATTAGCAAATGTCAAGGTGCTCAAAAGCGGAGTGCTTATAATGAACAGGAATCTTACCAGTTTAAATACTGCATGTTTTCAGAGCAAGTTGCCATGGTGATGCTAACATTTAGCTCAAATCACGACTCTGCCCAGATCGTGCTTTTACTAAGCGACTTAGATGGTTGTAGGCTCTGTATTGTTGCTTGTTAAATTGCTGTCAAATTGCAGGTTTTCTGAAAATCGACAAATGGGTTCAGCTTTTAAACTGCCTCATCGCAGCATCTGCTAATGGGCTTTGAATATTACAAGATTAGTGTGTCAGAATGAACCCCAGTAAGGACACGGAAGCTTAAGGAAGATGGTATTAGATTTATAAAAAAAAAAAACAAAAAAAAAAACGAAGGGTTGGAAATATTTAAAAAGAGAAGCTCAGGCTTCACATGTTGGCATTTTCTGCTTCTTGTGTGCCGACTGTTCCCTTTCTCATCAAAATCTCCATCTAACAAGAATCTGCGCTTCTCCCTTAGCAGAGCGCACAAAGGCGGAGGCAGTGAGAACGCACACACAACGCATGGATGTGGTTAAAAAGGAGAAAATCTATAAAGGAGCAGGGAGATGTGGAGGGAAACACAGAGGGAGACAGAGAAACCCGCTGAGCCCCAGATTATTCAGCAAAGGAGGAGAAGACGTACTTCTGAGAGGAGATTCAGATTTGTGAGAAAAGGGTCTGAGAATAGAAGGGGAGCCAAAGCAGGAGACAAAAACAAGATGTACTGAGTCCTCGGGGTGAGAAGGCTGAGGGAGAAGGAGAAACAGGTCGGCTCGGCTTGTAAAATAATTCATGTTAGCATATTGGAGAACAAGCTCATGCATTATGGATGCATGAAGATGCCCCAACTGTGGAAAAAAAAAAAAAAGCTATACATACAGCAGTGCTAAAGGCATCCAACTTTGACCTGGTCTCTTTCTCACTCTACCTGTTTGTTTTTATTATCATCTCCATCCAACTGTTTTAAAGCTGGCAGCTATCACAGAAACTAACTCCACTTGTCAGAGGTTATGATGAGAGGAGGACATCATCATTTCAGAGCAGACCATTACAGAGCTCAATAAAATGAATCTAAACTGGAGCATTCAAATCTGGAAATAAATTATTCAGCTGCTTTCTGTTTCAGGCTGCATGTTTTATGCCTGACATTAATGCCACACCAGTAGTTGCTTAGAGTGATGGTCTGACCTTAAAAAGATATTGATGAGAGATTTATGACCAATGTTTAATCTCCAGTAGTTCTAATGATTTGATCCGCTGATAAAGTTTGATTCTGATTAACCGAGACATTTGAATCGACATCATTGACTATACTTTGCTCCAGCAGGTTGGCAGTCAGTACTCATTTGTATTCAAAGCAGGCATTTAAAGCTCCTTCTGCCCCTAATGCCTCTTTCCCTATTTAAACACGGGAACAATCGGCTCTTAGTGGCAGTGGAGACGGCTCACTGACCCGGGTTAAGCTCACCCTCAAACAACTCGCCTCAGATTGTCATAAAGTGGGGACATCAGATCCGAGTTGATGTGCTAATTTACGTGATACCGTTGAGCACAACTTAAGAACATCAACACACCTCAGCAGTTGTGTCTGATCTAACAAGCTAAAAACAACTTTGCTTACACTCAATAATCACGGCGCAGCGCTGGTGAGAGATTCAGACGGACAAAAGAGCAAAACAATAAATTAATACTTAATACCCTTACATGTGGCTCTTTATTGTTTTTTTTCTGATTTCTGTCACACTGGTGACATCATCAACTCCAACCCAGCGTGAAGGGAGCCAAAAGCTAATAGTTAGCAGGTCGACAAGTGTTTGAAAAACCCACGTTAACCCGCTAATTTTAGTGGGAAAGAGGTTAAATTCACATCTACTCCCCAGTTCAGCTCTCCGGCCCTCCTGGTGGCTTAAGCTACATCCACAAAGAGATGAATGAGGTATCCACGTAGAAAAGTTGGAGGAAAATGTGAATGTAGATGTAAATATGAATCTGTAATAGACATTGTAATACTTGTAACAGTGGTTGCGGTGGTACTGCTGCTATAGATGGTAGAAAGAAAAAGGAAGACGCAGCGAGTAAATGAGGTCATCATTGGCTGATATACTCAAACATGCGGATAGGGTACCCAGAAGAAGACATCATAGGGGGAGGCTTTAAAACTATCCTATTTCCAACCATTCTGGATGAACGGGAGCTATCCGACCAAGAAGTTAACAAATATACTTAAAACAGGCTTTGTCTAGAAGGGGCCTCAGAGGTGAAACAGTGATGACTTTAACCCTTCATCCTGTGTCAGCTTCAAGATAATCCAACAAGGCATGCAGAGCATGTTTCCATCTCAATGTGAAGTGCATTTATAGGGAACATATGATGGTATTCAGCTAGTAGTTAGAATGAACATCTAAATAATTCACCTGGACGGCTACAAGGAGCCAGTGCTGAACTACTTTGCCTTCCAGCTAAATCAAAGCAACTGAACTGCAAATAATATCTCAAATATACCAAGATATTGAGGCCATTTTGACTTTTTATAAGTCATTCAGTCCAGGTGGAAATTCCCTACAAAGACACACCACTTGGATAAACAAACCAAGCATTACAGACCCAATAAGAAACAAAATTGTTACTTATAAAGTAGTACTACTCGTATCACCCTCATTTAATACCTATTAGCTAAGTGTAGTGCCATAGCAGTACTAGAGCTTAACCAGAGTTGGTGTTGGAGTTAATCCTTGCTTTGTTCTACAGAGGAACTTGTTTAGTTTCCACAACTTAAGAACCAACCTGAAATCAAATCATAACATCACAAAAAATATCCAATTCTGTAAATGTTTTATCTTAAACCATTTTCCTACAACTCTCACTATTTATCTCAACATCCTGCAATCAGATTAACTACTTTGATTAATTAACATCAGTTTTCAACAAGTTCTGCTTATGAACAATTTACAAAACCGATGACCTAATGTGTCTTCTGTACTTGTAGTGATCGAAAATGACCGTTGATAAAGATTTACAGCAGGACGGATGTACTTCGTCGATTGATGTATAAAAATGATTGTTCTTATGAAGTCAGAGTTATAGGTTCAGTTGAAAATATCAGCGTTGAGCTTAGACACCATGTCTACTTTTAAGGCTATGCTTAAAACTTTTCTTTTCGATAAAGCTCATTGTTATCAGGTGATCCTGAGGTATCACTATAGTTATGCTGCTATAGGCTTAGACTGCTGGAGGACATAAGGAGCACTTTTCATCATTCTATTCATTTTCTCCCATTCTGCTGTATTGGTTAATTAAACCTCTAACTTTATGCTCCCTCTGCTTTTGCTCATCATTGTAACTTTATCTGGTCTGTTCCTTTTGGCTGTGACTCCATCCTGGAGAGAAATATCAGCTGGGCTGCTGCCATCGACACCTTTGTTTATAGATGTTTATAGCTTCTCTTACTATGACTAACTGTACCAGCTTTCCGTCATTCTCTCTCATAGGAGCTGGCTCAAACCTTCTCTGCTTGGCTGTGTCTTTCCTGGACGGCGCCACCTGTAGGAGTGACAGTTACCTTTTGTATTTTTGCTTCTTTCTCTATGTCTGCTTCTGTCTCTTTGAACCCCAGTCGGCCTCAGCAGATGGCTGCTAACACTGAGCCTGGTTCTTCTGGAGGTTTCTTCCTGTTAAAAGTGATTTTTTCTCTCCACTGTCACTACATGCATGCTTGGTGTGAAGGATTGCTAGAGTCGATGTAACCAGGTGGTTTTCCTTAGATAGAAAACTTTGATCCAATCTGACTGTGTGAATTGACTGAATTGTCTCTGTAAAGGGCCTTGAGATGATCTGTGTTCTGAATTGGTGCCATATAAATAAATTGAATTGAATTTAATGGGGGATATCAAAATAAGCTGCAAGAACAGAACAGACTGTGTGGTTGGTTTTAAAAATATGACTTTTCAGTCTTGTTTAAGGATAGCCATTTTATACTTGTTAGGTTTAAACCACGCAGATGAAAAAGATGAGTTTTAAAGAAAAATCCTCCAAACATTTTAATTATTTAAAACTGGTCTCCAGAAGACTCCCTGGATATTCATTAGAGTGGTTTGTTCCTCTGGCCAGGTTTAGCGTTGGTGCTGTGAATTACCCAGTTTACTAGTGGAAGAGAGAGAGCAGGTGTCCATCAGGCACCAGCAACAATGCATGCCTGGTTTACAGAGTTACTTTTTTTCTTATTCTTCAAAACGACAATTGGCTTTAAACTGCTTATTTTTTTTTTTTTTCTGACTGCAAAAATATTGTTTAAAAAGTTTATTTGAACCCTGAACATATATCGAGTGACAATGCAGGTAGGCTTTGTAGTAGACTGGGAACATTCTGAATAATTAGACATTATGCTGTAAGTCACGTCTCAATGTTCGTTCTTTTTTCAATATGATGCCTTTTTTAAATTAAATCTATTTTTTAACAATCCAACACTAAAAGAGGAAGCAGACTCTAAATCTAAAGTCCAAAATCGCCACCCAAAATTTGATTTGACTAATTATTCTGTCTCTGCTTGCATTAGATAAAAAGAACAAAAACAAATCAAAGTCATAGGAGAAGATGAGTGCACCCTGTGAAGCCTGCTGACGTCATGTTAGATAATAACAGGGAAGCTCAAACAGTCCCTGCTCAACTCTCTTTGGACCAGCCACTGTGTACGCAGAGTCAATGAACAACTGCCAGCACAGGAATTATTGATCCTGGAAGAGAAAATCTCTCTCTCTGCTTTCAAAGCGGACCCACAAGCCTGGAAGTTATGAGATTCACTGTCTTGGTTAACAATACTTCAGCGGAAAAGTAGGCAGTCTGTTATGTTAGAGGACTAAAAATAAACCCCGCTAACAAATTAAAGCAGACAAAACATACAAGGATCTGTTTACATGGAACGGGGGTGCGCCAGGATGACGGGCTCATGTCCAAAAAGGGGTCAGCGAGTCAGCAGGCAAATTATTTTTGCCTGCAGTCCAAACAGTACAAGTATTATTTCAGAAATAGTCCGATGTAAGACTTCCACTGAAGTGAGATGACTCATGTCAGAAGAATGAGTCGTGATGAAGCTGCGCTGAATAAAACCAGCCCTTCTGCAAACACACTCAACCGCATTCATACGGGCAAGGCCGCAGGTATGCAACAAGGTAAAACCCAATGTGTGCACACAGGCTGCTGTTTAACCCGTCTAAACCCAGCCTGAGATTGTTCCACTTCCTACCCCCTCCTTCCCTCCGTTTCTCCCTCTCTTACGCAATCAAACCGTTTAGTTTCTGAATCCAATCAAAGTGTGAAGGCAGCAGTAGCAATGAGGAGCTGGATGGGTGTTGAGGACAATAGGATTAAATGCTCGTGTCTATATTTAAACATTTAGGACTACGCACAGGCAGCAGCAAAAGCTTCTGGTGTGGGTCTGAGCCCAGAAGGTGTCGAGGCTCAAAGTGTGTAGGTTGCTGCTCTCCAGGGAGTAGCTGCATCTTGCTATAGTGAATGAATCTGTCTGCTGTTTCACGGATGCAGCACACTGGATTCCCCCCCCCCCAGTTCTGGTTGTGCAACATCAGGAACCGTATGTTTACCTGTAAACACCAGCCACAAATACAGTTATCAGAGCTCCAAAAAGAAAAATAGTCTTATATTAAGAACCAATCCCATGTAAAAACATTGCAAAACAAACATTGCATTTCAAATAACCATCTCCATAGTTTTAAGAGTACCTTTATTGGGAGGTCAGAGAAAACTGAGGAGAATCCCGAGTTTCACTCCTACTAAGCAGGAAAATGAATATGAACTGGAATTAAAAAGGGGTAAAACAGGAATTATCCTGGAATTTAATGCTACTAATTTCCATAATCGAATCCAATGTTAACTGCAAAGATACAGAGTTATGTGTGCAACCAGCACTGTACATTTGCTACAGCACTGAAACTACACATTAAATATGTAGAACAAAACTCGTTTTTATATGACTGGTAAAAAAAAAATATCAGAGGTTTGTCAATGATATATAGACTACCCAAAAAGTCCAACTATTTCTACAGGATATTCATATAAATTTCTGTCTTCAAATTTAAGGCTTTATGAATTTCTCTAAGTGGTAACGTGGTTATTAGACTGTGCTTTTCAATTTAGCTCATAAAGGAGAGTTTATTCTTCACAGGAGCAAACCGAACGTCTGCACTGGATGAGAGAAAGCAGGGATGATGATGAGACCATTGTTGTAACATCTGAGTTGCACTTGTGTAGCTCAGGACCACGTGTGCAACTAACTAACCAACCAACATACCAACTATCTAATTTGGATCAAGATTTACAGCAATTTCTTCTTCATTTAGTGGGAAGTGTGCAGTGGTTGCTGCTGTTAAACCAGCAGTTCTATGCATCAAACTCTGTGTAAACCCCACAACTAAATTGGACATTTCTATACTTTACAGAAATGCGTTTCTTTCATTGAATTCTCTAGAAGAGCTGATCTCTCTCCGTTTCTCTACACAGTCGCAGCATTCTAGTAGAAGTGTGATTTTTACATCCTCACGCCTCGTAGCTTCAGTCTACGTTCTGTATAATAAACCAGAGGGCAATAAAGCACCAACTGAGAACCTTTGTGAATTAAAAGCACGCTGGCGAAGCTACAATGACATCTTTTCTTTGCACCTAGTCAGGATGTGACGTTACATTACAGCTATTCACCGACTATAGATTTTAAATTACTTGTAGTAAATTCATCTAAAGTTTTTACTTTCATTACTTGCTCCAGCTCTGTTATATGATATCAATCATTATTGAACTGGGTTCTAAGTCAACACATTACCTGTCAATCAATCCCACCTTAAGGTATTGTGAATCGCTGCTGCTCTCTGAACTCAGAGATTTGTAAATAAATGATTTTTGTGATCAATCATTTTAATTAAGCTGCTAAATCTTGCGGTTGGGGCTAAACTTCCAACATTTAAGGAAAACAATATTGCTTCATGAGGCTAATGTTGTGTACAGTAATAAAACCCATGAAGTCATTAATTCCGTTTATATCTGGTTCAACTCTTTTGCTTTGGAAGAATTGATTCGTTTTTTAACAGCCATATAAAATAAAAGCCATTTTAATTGCCACATCTCATCATTTCAGTGCCATTCTAGTGTTTTCAAGCATTTAATGGAGGAGCTCTGGTGAGAAAAGCAATTAATCCATACTGGCTCCGCACCAGAGGAAGCACTTCATCGGCTCGTGACTGAAACACAGGATTCTCCAGGTTGGTACAGTAACTACAGTTACTTTTCATTGTGTTTTTGTATGTTTGAAAGCTGAGAACTTTTCTATAAAAGGCCACTCAGCAGGAGAGACAACCACCAGCAAACAACCAGCTCCTCTACTCTCTAATGTAAGGCATTGGGTTTGAAGAACTCTAACAATCTGTCGTGAAGTTGCATTTACAGTTGTGGCTCCAATTGTTTGTAATATTTCCAGCCCATCAAAACAATCACAGATGCCTTTTAGCATCACAAACACCAACTGCTCATTACAACTGCTTGTATAAACCAATCTAGTGAATTTACAATATGTTTAACATAATAAAACTGGAGTGATGAGGTGTGCAAATGAGTCTCTGATTTATTTCTGTATGCAAAAAGAAATCAAAACAAAACTTTATCGTTTAATGCCAATGCAAAGCTTAGGTTTGACCCAATCAAAATATAATTTCCTTCTAGTTAGTCTCATTTCAGACACACAGTAAGTACATTCAACCTTTTAAAGTCAATGTTCCTTTTAGGAGCAATAATGAAGATTATTCAGAATATTTTAGTATTTTTAATATCAAAAAAAAATATATATATAATAATAATGATAAATAAATCATAAATGGATCCAGTTGCTTTCATTAAAGATTGAGATTTAAAGATGAGGAAGTGAATTGTAACGTTTTAAAACGAGCTTTGTTTTAATAATTACTTTGTGGTTCTCTACAATCCTACCAAAACACGAGTGTTTTTAACAATTAACCACAGAACGAAGATTTGAAAAGTTTTAGGTTCAATTATGGATACAAGTGGCCCCCACAGAGCTAATTAGTGTTTCTTTAATTAGAGCTGACACTTGAGGACAGCTTTGTAGAGCAACATGTCTCACAGCGAGAGTCTAGGATTACAACAAAAAAATAAATAAATAAAAAACATGAAAGAAGAGGACCTGAAGCGAAAAAGACCATAGGATCTGAAGTGGGATTTAAAGTGAGCTCCATATGACTGGAAACATTCTGTGGATGAGTCCAAGCATCATTACTAGTTCACTGGCAGCATCGCCCCCCCGCCTGCCACAGCAGGGAGCAGTGAGAGAAGATATGGAAAATATTGAGCAGAGAGAACGTTTCCTTTCAGAGATGGCACGATAAGTGAAAGGTGTTCGGAAAAAAAAAAACGAAACGGATAAACCCAGTAGGACGTCTCACGTCTAATGTAAAACAAAAAAAAAAAAAAGCTCAAAAGGTAACGTCATCAATCAAAGGTTTCCATAAATGTGAAAAAGATTGCTGATCTAAAATAATATGACACAGTTCTCTACCTGAAATCCATTCAAACCAACAACAGTTGTTATTGGAAATGGACACTAATCAAACATACGACTCTTTAAAAAAAGCTCTAAACTAAAAACCAAAAACAAAAGCGGTATGTAATTGTAAAGGTGAGCAAAAATTCCTAACGTTCTCCACTTTTATTTACTTATTAATCTATTTTGAACAGCCTAAAGCCAATAAGTAATACCTAATTATTATTGTGCAAGTCACCAAACCAATATCGCCTTACAGCCACACAGTGATGGAAACATGGAGCAAGAATGCTGGTGAGAGTTGAAGGGAGGAGCCATGCCGCTAAATATACGATAACCACAGACGGAAACCCATTAGAGGAAGCAAAGGACATGAGGCTGGGCTGGAGATTCACCCTCCAGCAGGAGGATCTCGAACAGAACGGAATCAAACTCCACAACTCAAAGGCTGGTCTGCTGCAACTTTTAGCACATGAGTCAATAATCAGGTCATTAGCAGGACATTGGAGAACTCTCTGCAAACTGATGAGGTTTTCAGGTGTGTTGGACCAGGGACAAATCTAATGCTGCGTGCAAACGGTATTCCATTAAAACAGGATTGGTTCTCAGCTTCTGTTAACAATATCTCCACGGCAATCTTTGCAGACAGCAAACGAGCAGAGACCCCCCCCCCCAAAAAAAAAAAAAAAGAGTAAATCTTGAAACGTAACAAATTCATGTCTAACATGTAAAGATGGCTTTAAGTAGCTTTGAAAAACCAAACCTGTTGACATACTTTATGATGTTTACATTTGAATCAATTTCTCCTAAATTCAGCCACTGCTGAGCAGACAAATTCTGTTTCTCGTGTGGACACAATAATGCAGACTGAGATGTTTTTTCTTTTGTTTTACTATTATGTGTTACCCTTTTTAAATCACATAGTTGTCAGAGAAAGCCCAAATTGTTGAGTTGAAAAAAAAAGAAGCATAAACACAACTAAAATGTTCTGTTTGAAACCAAGAAAAGTGCACAGAGCCTAAAAACTGCATGAAAGCTGATCTTTAGTGGGTTTTTTGCATCCCTGGTTTATATTAATATGCCACAATCAAAGATTACAATGTTTAGACACACCTGAAATCTATGGTTTAGATGACAGTCAACTGATCTCCTTGAACTGGAACTTTTTAAAAAGGAGACAGATTTTCAGATGAGCCAAGCACTGAAGAGCTGCAGCAGTCCTGCAGTTAAAAGCATTTATGAAGTATTGATTTTTCTATGGTTTGAATAAAAATGGACATGTTCCATATTTTTTTTGCAAATCCAAATAATTTCAAAAAAAAAAAATCAAATGAACCCCCCACCATTCAATTATGTACTACTAGAGCAGAAACATGGATCGATCCAGAATCTGTTCCAGAACAAATATATAGCTCGCATTTTATGCAGTTCTTTTCAATTGACTTCTTGAATGGATGCCTAAATAGAGCTCAGGTAGCCCTGCTGCATGGCGGAGCGGCATAACATCTCTGTTGTGCTCGGAAGGTGAGGAACGTGATAACGGGAAAAAGGAGGGTATTATACAAAATGGGGGCAACATCATAGAGGCTCCTGAATACTGGATTACACTTAAAAAAAAAAGAACTGTATCACAGTTAGTGTCCTTTCTATTTATTCTATTGAAGTGAACAAATAGTCTGACAGCATGTTAGAGTGAACTACCATGTTTTTTTAATGATGGCTTTACATCAATGTAGATTGGTTATAAGTGTTTCACATATTTTATTCTTTTTTTTTTCTTAGAGTAACCCTATAAGCTCCTGTTTTGTTATATCTGTTTAATAACATTTTTTGTTAATTCTGTATTTTACTAGAGCTGACACTATCAATTAAGGAACTATAATGTACCAGCTTTTAATTGAGCATCTTGTCATGTTATGGAAAGATTTTGAGAAAATGGCTGCTCCTTCATGAATCTTTAGTGTATCGATAAGATAAACTTTAGATTGATTTGTTCATCACTAACTTTCATCCCTAGTTTGTAACATTACATGGGAAATTTGCAGAGCCTTGCAAAGAATATTTTTTAGAGAAGTGAATGCAAAATTAGGCAACACCAGTAAGCCGGCCCCTCTGACTGGGAGAATTTGTGTTCGGCTTGCTGTTCCCTGCAGGCTGTTGGACTAAAGAGCCTGCTGGGCTCAGTAGGAAGTGAGAGAAAAACAACAAAAAAAATGTTGTTTTTTTTTTATGATTTCGTTGATTAATAATCTTTTCTTCCTATTAAATGCATTTTTAGGAAATGTGTGTGTTTGTGTGTGGCTGATGGAGTTTTCACTTTTTAATTAGAAGTTCATAAAGCAGACTTTTTTCTGCAACACACGTCTATTCATCACTCTGCCTTTCCTCCTGTCTGCTAATCTTTTCTCTGTACATCCCAGTAGCTGATCCGAAACACATGTGCTGTGACACCGTTTAAGCTTTTCCGATTATCATCAGTGACTGCTGTTAAGAGTCACGGTGACCTCCTCCAACACAGGCTCACAAATAACATCCTTCTTGGCCAGGATCCTTCTATCAGCGCCTGAGTCAGCACTTTCTACACCTTTTTTTTTTTTTCCAAACGTTTGCTTCTCTTTTTTTCCCCCCACTTTCTCACATTTTTATTTGTTGGCATTTGCAGCATTGCTCCTTTCAGACCCACCAAATTTTCACTTCAATCTGCGTCTTTGTCTGTGCCACCTCCACCAAGTTGCAATGAGTGCGGTAATGACAGCGCTGCTATGATGCCAGTGAAACAAATGGCCCATTGGCTTTCAGAGACATGCCCAGTGTCGTCTGGCACTCACCTCCACGTAGGTAGAGTGCTATCATCAGCAGTTTTTCTGCTGTCCTCTCCAGACAGTGCCAGTCTCCTCTCATGCCCTTAATGACTCCCTCAAACCTCCTATTCTCCGCCCTTGCCCTCCGTTCTTCTTCTCTCGCTGTTCCTAAACACTTTGTCCTTTCCTCGTATCTAGCAGGAATGTGAAGAATCGCAGCCCTCCATCCTGATTCCTTATGCTCCCAGTAGCAATCAATCACGCTGTAATTTCCCCTCTGGCACTTAGAATTGCTCTGCACAGAGGAAGAAAAGGATGATGGGTAGTATTTTTCGGGATGCCCTTGAAAACAAACTCATTTTAGAAAAGAGGGTTTCACAGCATGATGTTAGAGGGTACATTAAGGTCTAGGGGAGTTGGGACGCCTCTTAGCAAACAGAAATCTGAGAGATTAAGGAGCAAATTAAATTGTTCCTCCTAAGAGATCCGCCCTAAGTTCTTGATAAAACTAGTCCTTGAATAACTAGTTCATTAGCAATGATCAATGTAATATTTCCCCAAACAGCTCCTACAGGTTGCCCACTGGAGACCTCTGACAAAAGCCCTCCTTCACCCAAAGGTTGAGCCTTATTGTAGCTCTTGCATTAAGGCGCCACAACTTCCCCTTTTCTTTAACTCTACCGGACCTTAGAGAAGTTCAATGGTAGAAAGACATCAGTTAACCCCTAAAACTGTCGTTAAAGAAACTACCAAAGCTGTGGTCGGATGTAGGCCAGCTAGCTGAAAGGAGGCTACTACACTTTTCCAGCATTTATGAGACGCTGAAGTTGTTAAAAGAAACAACACCACAGATAAGGTGCAAATACTAGAGGAGAGCTGCCTGAACAGTAGCTCCAGCTTGCCCTGGTGTTAGCTTGGAGAGCAGATTGAAGGTTGTTTATAATTGTCGTCATTTTCATTCCTAACTTTACTTCTGGACATGACCTTTGGGTCGTGACCTAAAGAACAGGATCCTGGATACACACAAATAAAATGGCCTTTAGCAGAGTTCCCAGGTGTTCTGCCATCCAGGAGAGGTTTAGACCAGAGTCATTTCGCTCCCTATCGAGGTGTCAGCTGAGGGTTTCATGGCATCAGTTTCCCCCCTGGACGCGTCCCTCGAAAAGGCGTTCCAGGGAAATCCCACCAACGTGAGGCACAGGGCACGGCCCAGGACACACTGGAGGGAGCAGAGTCCCTCTAATGACCCACCTCACCACACATAAGCAAACAGCATGATGGTACGAGCCAGCTGGTTTCAATCACAACTCAATCCTCTGTGGTCATTCTAGCTTTGGTCTGGTTTTACTCACCTCGTGTTTTCACATCATAGCAGCTGTTTATAGGAGAAATTAGACCAGTTTTCTGATTTCCCATTAAACAAATTAAATATACAAAATAATTCCTGCTAGAATTCATAAAACTGAATTTCAACAGTTGATTATCTTAGTTCTAGACAGGAAGGCTATAACTTGGGATCTGTCTATGAAAGCCCACATGGTTAAAATCCATGAGGTCATTTGTCCTTGAAAGAACAACGTATCTGATGGCCAGGATGTTATCAGAGATATGAAGATTGCTCTTTTAGACACTGGGTTTCTGGAAGGTTCCTTCCTGGTTAGTAAATGGTAAAATAGAGATATTAATCTTGCTCCATTTCATTATTACCAGTTCATAAAAATGTTAAACGTTTTAGTCCCTATTCTAGTCATAACTTTCTGTATTTGAAAAAGAAAACGTCTATGATGAGGAATCAATATAAAGGTCTTTTTTTTTTTTTTTTAAATCAACATTAACAATGAAAGAAAAGTTAAAAACCTACCGCTTGCTAAGCAGCTGAGTGCAGGCCAGCTACCTGAGCTGATAACCTGACTAATTATAAGAGCTTGTTTTACTTGTATTAAGAGGGGGATGACAAAAATGTACAATATCTGTGGAATTTAGGATTTCCTCTTTAAGACTCTTCCTAGAAATAAAGGGTTTATGCTTCTCAACAGATGAATGGAAAGTAGTGCATAGATAAATACAAAGAAAAACAGATATTTCCTTTTTATTCCATTCCAAATGAAAGGGACCCGAACATGACCCCTCTCCCTCTCCTTCCACCACTTATCTCCGAAGATGTTTCTCACAGCCTCTTTCTGGTTGTTGCACTTGCATGAACTGACAGGCTTTCCATTTGCCCTTCGGTTCTCTCGATCCCTGTGTGGCCTTGTTCAGATCTTGGATCCTCAGCCCACCCAACAGTCCCAGTAGATGCACCCGCCCGCCTCCTTAGAGGGCAGCCAGAGAAGCAGCAGGCCTGAAAGTTGGACTCTCAGCCATTGTTTGGGGTTTCCTGCTAGATTGTTTTCGGTACATACTGGCCTTTGATAAAAAGGATTTGAAAGGAGAGGAACATGCTGACAGATGATAACAACTGGCCCAAAGGCCAAACCGGGCACCTATCACCCCCACCCTCCTGTAGTTAGTGGCCAATTTAAACTTCAGCCACTAATTCATGTGGAAAGCTCAAATGAATCCATCTGTCTAAAACTCCCCAGAGTTAAACCCAATAATTGATCCTTCAGCAATGTTCCTGTACGATGCAGCATTAAAGAAGGTTTATAGCGCCACAGAAGTCAAATTGCAGTCAAAGATATCGACTGACCTGCTCACAAGATTCTCAGTGTCACCGGGGAGGGAGCCAATAGAGGATGAGGGGGAGGAGGAGGAGGGGAAAACTGCAGGTGAAGAGCGGACCGGGCATCAATACCTGCCGCACACAGGCACTGAAAACTCTCCATTACTCCAATCAGGATCAGAAAAGCTTTTAACGAATATGGAAGCCGAGGCAAAGACAGGATATTAAAACTTAATTCACCTGCTATTTGCTCTGAATGGAAAATCCTCACATTCGTTTCTTTCAAAGCACAGAGCTGCATATATTATAGAGCTGAAACCTGTCTGCATTTAAAGTGGCTGCAGAGTCCGAGTGGCTCTGACAGCAAACAGTGGCTTTAAAAAAAAAAAAAAAAGCACAAACAAAAGAAAAAAAACGATCTATTTACGTTTTCACACAACTACTAAAAGGTTCAGCATTGGTTAAAGAGATTTATTTTAATTATAGATCATCTCAAAGGTAAATAATGAGACTTGCAGCTGCTAATCTGGAAAACATTTTGTCTATTTTTATTTCAAAGCCAGTCAGATGAGATAAAGAGTGTAAAAGGTGAAGTTATGCCCCGCGTTCTTTCTGCTGGAGGCTGAGCTGAACCTCTAACGGCCTCCAGCTTCATCATGATGCTACATCAGGGAATAAGTGGGTGAAGCCTTTAAACTCACCGCTGGGAAAAACACCACATATTCACTGCTCAACATCAACATCAAACCCCACTATAAGCGGTTCGTGGTCTTCATGACGTTTTATTTTTTTTATTTTCTTTTTCCTCCACAAGGTTCCATCAACCGGAGCTCGACGCACCTTAAGGGAAATATAAAGTCTGACCCCAATTGTGAGGTTTTCTGCGGTTTTATGTTTTACTGCTGGCTCTTTTTCTGCCTCGACGATAATGGCTGCCCCCCCCCATGAAGCCTCGGTCAGCACCGCCGTCCTGACAGGCCTGACGAGAACACGCCTGCGTCCCGCCATGCCCTCTCTGAATCATCGCTTACCGGCTGCAGAGGTCTGCGTTCGTAGTGTGAGATTTTCAATTACAACGCTGCACACTTAGTTAGCTCCCACATTTAATAAGAGAGCAGCGGCGTCCTGGAAATGGAGTACAGCGTTTTAAATGTGCGTGGCAGCTGAATTATTAATGCTTACATGGGCCCGTGCTTTTCATTTGCAGAACAAGAATATAGAACTGCAAAACATACGTCTGATTTTCAAAGCTTTGCTTATCTACCTGCTACAGGCCTGGTAAAGTAATAACCCATATGAACAGTACAGTGCCGCAGTTTCAGCTGCAAATGTAAATATTTGAAGCATGGTTTTAAAAACAACCTTATAGAAAACTGTGACAATCCAGGATCCCAACTGTTCCTGTTAAATAAAGGAGCTTAGTTATCTGTCACAACTCAATCAGCACAGTAAGACGCAGTGATTATCAACCGCTGGCTGCTAACGCCGAAGAGGCTAATTAGCATAGTGCTGCAATCAGAGCGAAGGCACAGTGTGAGATGGGATCCAAAGGTTCAATCTGCAGAGAAGATTCCAAATGAAATCAGCCAACTGTTTGGGAAAACCTCTCAGCCACTTCCTGCTGTGCTGCAGTGACCTACTTAGCATGATTTCATTTATCAAAAAGGTTGCAGGGATTTCTAGAGCCTGAGCAATCTTTTTTTTTTTTCTCCCTAGGATGGAGACACTTCATAAAGTCTCCGTTAACAACATAAGAAGTGTTGGCTTATCCGTCGCAGGCTCCGCTCGGTCTCTGAACCGGAGCCAAAACACATCTGAGTTGACCAGATCCACTGCACTGGGGGAAAAAAAACAAAACAAAACAAAAAAGAGGCTTGAAAGCTGAGGCTGTTTGCTTTTCAGCAGGATCAGCTACAACAATCTAACACTCGCCTCTTCCTCTTTTCAGAGGAAATTGATGTAAGCGCAATAAACACAGAACCATCAAAAGGAGCGTTACGCAACGTCGAGTCGAACGGACCTCGTCTTAAAGAAAAAAAAAAAAAAGGGAAAGAATGCTTCTTGAAATTGGAGGAAATTAAAAAGGAGTGTGCTACAGGGCGTGTCGGCGTTAGGGAGCGCTTGATTTATGTAGAAGGGCTTGTTGTTTGGCAACTGATCATGTCGAGTTTGTAGTGTTTACTTTCATTGGTGATGTTCACATGAGATGAATGATTGTTTAAGGGGATTGAGAGCTGTCCACACCCACTCTATGCAGGAAACCACTGAAAAATCTGATTTGGCCAAAAATAAACAACCTAAAGCTAAACGGAAAGTGCCAGAAGTGAATTTGCCCTAAATGTTCTCAGTCTCTCCAGGGAAATACTTTGCTTTTGGTGTTGATGATGTTTAGGACAGAAGGGATGTCGGCTCCAAACAGAAACGCGTCAGGTTGATGCTCTTTAATTGCTGCTTTTTTCATCAAAAGGAAGCTTGAGGCAGCAGAAAGTACCGAATCGCACATATTTGGCTCTTTAGAAGCAACGGATGTAGAAAATTTGTCATTATGAAACCATGTTTAGGCCAGAGGGTTTCAGACAAAAACAAACAGAGAAAACAAACCCATAATTAATGGGTCCAAATGCAACTTATTGGTGCCAGAGTGAAGATAAAGATAAAAGCCTCATAACTGTTAAAGTGATTGATTGATTGATTTAACAACAACAATGAAGCTTTGACTGCAGTTATTTTTTTTTTAAATTGTGAAAAAAAATCATGAACACTTAGAAGGCGCTTTAGATTGTATTGATCAACTATTAAACCGATGGAGGCATTTGATCCATCATGGTATTTGGTCTGCAGGCCAAACTGTTCCAGAAGAGTTCTTCATCTTGTGAAAGGTTGGACTCATATCATAGACTCTTTAAAACAAGGAATAAAAATGCAACTACAGCTTAAATTGAATTGCATCAGTTGGTAAAAAGTAATTGCATCAAGTTGATTCAACTTCAACTTAATAAGCTGAATCTTGATTTAATGACTTGTCCCCAATTCAAGCAATTCCTTCAGTTTGGAGGCATTTTCTTTTAAGACTGTGATGAATAATTAACAGCATAAAAAAAAAAAAAAAAATCTATGATCATGAAAAGCTCACCTTTTTTAACCTCAACAGGCAGCAAGAAAATACATGCGAAATAAAGAACTGAAGTATAATAAGCAATTTGACAATATTTGAAGGTTGTTTGAGGTATTAGTCTTTTAATAAGTAAAAAAATCGAAAATTAGCGATAGCAAATAACATGCATCCAGATGCAGTGTTTGAGTATTGATACTTTGTAGATTATCGATAGTTTTGACAATCTTGTTTTACATCAGTTGGAGGTTATGAAAGTAAAAACTTTTAAAAAAAACCTCTTATGCACAAGAAAAAGACATCGGATTGGTAGTTGAAAAAGTGAGTCTAGTTTCCAAGGATACCAGCCATGACAACGACATTTGATAAAACTTTACAAGGTATGCGCTGCGGCTAAAGTGCTGCACAACAACGTTTTTGTAAGAAACTTTTTCAGCGACTTTTGTTTTTCCTTTGAGGGATTTAAGAAAAAAAAAAAAAAAGTATGACTGTTTTAGAGGAAGTAAAAATCTGGATGTCGCCCTCTATGGGTCAGTTGGGCTTAAGGTTTAAAAGATAAACTACATATTCAAACCCAAAAAAATGCAACTGATGTCTCTTCGGCTGTTAAAAAAAAAAAACGCTGCAAATATTTCTAGAAAATTGTCAATCACTTTAATTTTTTTTTTACTTAGAGCCTCATCAATATTAGAAAAATACAAGTAAACATGTTGAAAGCCGCTGTTAACATCGCTGGTTTAAACCGTTTCATCTATTATTGTTTTTATCCCTCTCTTATTGTTTGCAGCTATGTGCACCGTCACTTTGTTTGAACCGTAGTTGTTTTAAAGTGTTTTATTAACAAATATCAAATATCAATATTAACAAATATCTGAAAAGCACTGAAGAGTGAAGATAACAGAGGAACAGAGCTGCAGCACAAATAGGAATTTCTGGAGTAGATGGATGGAAAGTAATAAAAAGAAAAAAGTCGTTTAAAATCTTGAAAATAGGATAGAGTTGAGTTTCCCAATAGAGTAGCCAAGCTGCAAACAAGGCGGACATTTGAAGAGGCAATAATAAAGAGGCATACCTGCACACTAATGTTACCTTTTGCGAACCAACATTATATGATGCAAAGCTTTCGCTGAACTTGCATCAGGCAGGAGCTTAAAGTTTGTCTTTAAACTCGGAGGAAATAACAGATTTAACAACAAATCACAGAAATATCTTTTAGTTTCAGGCTACCAGCACAAGAGTTTGCTCTTTTGCTTAAACTCCTTAGCTTCACCTTAGAGAGACAAACAAAAAAACTCTTTTTAGGACTCCCTTTTAGGTCTTAGTGAGACGGAAACAAAAGGTTATCTTGGTTTGTTGTGTTTTATCCATTTCTTTTGCTGCATTTCCTCAGAAAACAGGTTTGTTTTATTGTATGAACTAAACTTTAGTTTTAAGCCGTTTACTACAGCTGTGTTTGTGGGGGTGAAGAAAGGGTGTATTAATATAAATGGCCAATCTTATGTCGGTGGATTCACATCTAGCGAGTCTCACTGTCAACACAAACATCTGCACAGTGGGCTTCCTTGGACAGAGATCCATTTAATCCATTTATGTCTTCACTATGAGCCTAAATCGAATGAAAAGACCACCCTGCTGGCGAGCTAACACTCCTTAATACAGAACTAAAGCACCTTCCAAATCCTTTAAAGCTCAAATTTATCCAAAAAGATGAAGAATGAATCTGTGACACATCAGTAAAAATAGAGTTTATGACGAGGAAAAAGTGAACTGCTCAAATTTGAGTTTTTAGCACAAACTTTTAGGAAAGTCACATAATGTCGTTCTGGTGGCTCTCAACCCTTTATAGTTCAATTCTTCTGTTTTATGTTTGTGCTTCCAGCTTCACATGAATGTGTGAATGCACACGGGCATTCGGATTTCTATCAGACAAATCTTCCTCCTCCTGAATCCAGCAGATGGTTTGTGATAAACGCAGGAAATAGAGACGCTTTGCTGTGACTGGGTGCGTGTGCCGAGTTGGAATGACGTCTTTGAAGCTAAATTAAGGAAGTTGGACGAGGTCATCATTAGAGCGAAGATATTTTAAGCTGTGAAGAGGTTCAAGCCTGAGGTTTATTCAGAGTCAGGGGAACGGCTTCTGTGTGGACGCATCTTTTAGATCATTAACCTGGTAAAAGAACAAAGTTATATTTAGAATCTTTAGGTCTTAGGAAAAGTAAAGCAATGGAGTCCATCAGAGAACCCAGAACCTACAGCGTTCCAGATCCTCCAATCGGCTGTTTCTCCATCTAGTTCTCTGTTGCTTTAAATTGCTTTTTAGGAAGTTTATTCAATTCTGCATGTTTATGTCTGCAGAGAGAGGACAGAAAAGGCTTTCTCCCAAAACTCCCCCCAAAAACCAGCCGTGTTTAGCAGCTATTATGGAGACTTGCTGCTCCTTAAAGCATTTTGGAAGGATGTCAGAGATGATTAATTAGAACTTTATAGGAATCTGATCCTCTGCAACAGAAGCCCACATCATTACAGTTTCCGTATTGTTTTAACACAGATTCTCTAAAACGCAGCAAACTGTTTGCACAGAGCTGTTGAGTTTTGTCTTATTTCACCGACACATCGAGGGAAAGCTTGTGTTCGACGGCAGTTATTGATGCTGCTCGTGTTCACTAAGACTTGCATTAACCCCCTGAGTGCTTTATGACTTTGCATGTGAGTAAATCTAATTCTGACAACCACTTCATAATGAAACCTCCTCGCCTGGGATGGTGGGCACCCCCTGGCTGAGAACCGCTCTGATTTACAGCCGTCTAATGGCAATTATACAGCATGTCTGCAAATTGTTAAGATCATTTAGGCAATGATGAAAAAACAACAAAAACAAAGCAGCATTTTAATAAAGCTAATTGTATAAAACAGGCCCAGAAGTGACCATAAGGTAAAGACACGTGTCTGATCCGTTATTTGTCATATAAATTATTAACTGGATGCAAACTGGAAGTTTTATTTAAGATCAACTCCCAGTTTGCTTCCGATTGTCTTGAGATGAATAAATCTGATAAGAAGAGCAACAGATCCCTTCCTCTCAGGTAGTTTTAATAAAATCTCTTTGTTCAGATTTTGTAGCTAATTGTTCCCTCCCAGACTTTATAAGGCTTCACACTTTAAATCCTGGTTATAGATCGGACAGCTGGAGGATGGAAAATGGAAAAGAAACAAGAAAAAAAACTGGAGTAAAGTTCAAAGCTCTAGATTAGAGTGAAAAAAGACAAAGAGGTAAAGACCACGCAGTTAACGTTTCCTATTAGATAACAGAAAGGGTCACCGTATGTTTCTAGTAATGTTTTTTTTTTGCTAAGCTAATTCACCTGATTATTCATATGCTTACACCCTTTTCTCCACATCTTGCCTCCAGCTCGTAGCGAGCCAATTCATTTCTCTGCACTCCGCAGCTATTTCCATCACTCCGAGCTCCGTGTCCGACGCGCGTATCCTCGGTGCTTCACCGTGTTTTCTCGATCCCACGCGTCAGCCCTCCCTCCGATCAAACCGACGATGTGGACATGAATAAAACATTCAAATGTGTTTGTATTTATGAACATGCCAGACGGAGTTGAGTAATAACGCCGCTTATTGATGTAGCCGGCGCAGACGGCCCCCCCGGAGGAGAGCGGAGGGGGTGTGTGTGTGTGTGTGCGTCTCGTACCTCGTTGCCATACATCATGAGGTGGTGGGTGGTAATGAGGGCTTTGAAGACCACCACCCAGCTTGAGTTGGCTGTTCGCTCGAAGAGAGTGTCTGCCAGCTGGGGAATGTTGACGTTCATCTCATTGGTGCAGTGGATCAGATCTGCAGCACAAGAGGAAACATGCTGGTTAACGGCGGAAGAGAACAGAAAACCTGATCAGGGAAAAGAGAAAATGAAGTTAATCCTTCAGAAGAAGATCAAACAAGCTGAGAAAGGAGTGAAAAGGTCTCCTCCTCGCTTTCTAACACACCGTTCTCAGGAGAAGTGTCATCAGAAGTTCAGGTGTCAGTCATTTATGGAACATGGGGGGGGGGGGGGATTAAATGAAACAAAACAAAAAAATACATTCGACTCCAGAAATGTCAATCTATACAATCAGTCGAGAATAAAAAGAACATCTGTAAGCTGCTCCAGTCCGTAGCAGTCATTGTGTGTTCATATATTGAAATAGATGCTGATAAAATCGTGCATTCATAAATAGACGATTTTAAAATCTTAGTATGTCTCACTAAATGTGTGAAAGAAGGCGGAGTTAGACGGAACAAAGTCATCACCAGCACTGGTCAATAGACCCCGCCTCCTTTTTATATTAAATACACATTAAAGCAACGACTAAGACTAGAAAAATCCAACAACTGTAGGATGAATGAACAGAGAATCAGCCGGTGATCAGGTTGTAACAGTAACACTCTTCGGTGTGGATGTTTTAACCCTTTACGGACGATGGGAGCGCCCGCGCTCCCAAATGCTTACATGTTTTTAATTGCCGGTAGAATTCGAACCACGTAAGGTAGAGCAATTATTTTTTTTGCATATTAAACCGTAAGAATTGCGCTTCCTT
>JAUZNJ010033256.1:0-13248 GCA_034780135.1 Jordanella pulchra
ATAACAAAGCTTGTGGATGTAATGAAAAAAAATGTAACAATGTTCCAGAGGTTTGACAACTTTTGTAGAGCACTGAGCCTCATCAATATTGACAGTAGATTAAAGAGAAAGACAGACTTTTTCTCAGATTCTGCCTCATCTGGCTCTAAAGTCAGTGGTGGATGGACTTAAGAATTTAGACTAGAATATCAAGTAGTTCGTTAGACAGACTAAAATACAACCCTTTCTTCAGGACCTCAAGACTCGCAATAAAACACATGACATATAAAACTATTATAAAAATGTTTTTCTAAAATCTATAATATGTTTTATGGACCTTGTAAATTAATATTTAACAAGTGAAAGTGATTTAAAATTGATTTGTAGAAAAAAAAAAGAGAAAAACAAAAGTACATTTATTTATCAATGAACATAAAACAAATTAATTTTCATAGACAAATAAGGAGAAAGAAATTAAGCAAAGTATTGAGTTGAAATAGCTGGCCAATTAAAAAAGGGTTAATTTTTAAAGTTAGCCTTCTTTAAACTGACATACAAAATCGATTTTTTAAAAGGTTTAATTCGACAACAAGTGTAATTTGGCTCGAATACTGCTGAAAATATTACTAACCTGAAAAACATTTTAAAGATTAAAGGACTCATGTCAAAGCAGGATCTAGAAAAATGTATTCATACTTTTATCTTTAGTAAAATTGATTACCGCAAGAGAGTCTTCATAGGTTTGCCTTATAAAATCCATCAATCAGCTGCAGCTGATCCAAGATGCTGCTGCCTGTGTTCTCACTAGAACTAAGAAAATAGAGCACATCACATCAGTTCTGAAGTCCTTACTCCCTGTAGATCAGAGAATAGACTTTAAATCCTTCTGTTAGTTTATAAATCACAGTTTTGTTGTCAGTGTATCAACCTCCCAGACCACTCAGGTCTTCTACTTCCAACCAACTCTGTACACCCAGAACTAGAGACTGTAAAACTCTAAAACTGCTGTAGCCTGAGATATTTTAAATGAAAGTTAAAAACGCATTGGTTTAGAACTGCCTTTGATTATTAAAGTTAACGATTAACTGACATATTATAAGTCTAATATCTGTTTGTTCGATTGTTTTATTTGCTTTACTACCTGCCTTTATAAAGTGTATTTATTCTGCTTTTATTTTCAGTTTGTTTGATTGATCAATTCATGTAAAGTACTGTGTATTTTTTGTACTGAATTGTGCTGTTAATTGTAGACTTGCCTTGTTTTACCTTACGTAAAAAATCATACATTTCAAAAGGCCCAGAGTATCATAGAAAGTGACCATGAGTCACAAATGACAGACAAATTACAGGCACTTGTCAATTTGCAGGCTTTAAAAATGTTTGTTAAATCTTTAGGAATCTCTTTTTAACTACGTGTATGTTGATATGTAGGACTTTAACTGCGATTTTATACCAATTCCAACCAGAAATGCACCTCAGGACAACAGTGTACAAAGAATCATAGGTCAATGTGATATGTGTAACAAACCTAAACTAGATAAAACTAGAGGGGACATGAAATTCCCGCCTGAACCTAAAAACAGCAAGCGCTTCTGGATGGTATGTATCTGTCAAGCCACACTGGTTATGTATGCAAACATTAAAAACCCTCTGAAATAAGGATCTCACTTTACATCACAGCACCTGTTAATAAGTGACAGGGGGCAGGACATTTTCTTTTTTTGACTCCAACAAGATTGTTCTAGTCATGCTGACAGATTACTGATGTCAGAGTTCAGCGATGCTTTAAGTCTGAAGATCATAAGCAGGGAGAAGATTTGTCCTCTTGGAAAGGATACACTGATTTCTAAACAATTAATTCTCCTATTCAGCTTAATAAGATTTAAGTTGTCAGTTAAAGCAAACTGGCTGCTACTTCTATCATTAATTTATACCACTTTACAAAGTCACAATAAAAACATTAAATTAATATCTGTCTTTTGAATTTGATGCTACTGTTTATAACTGTGAAGTGGAAGGAAAACAAGACATGGTTTTGAGTGCGGTGTACATTTACTCTGATATCTAAATCATTTACCCAAAGAAAAATGAGCAAAATATTCAGCATCTAGATGTGCAAAGCCGACAGAGGCATCTCTCAAAATGACTTAAAGATGTTACTGCATAGAAATAAGTTTCACAACGCCTCTTATATTTGAATTTGTAAATTATTTTGAAAACTTCTTTTTTTTTTTCATAGATCTCTTTGTGTCTCATAATATCCCAATAAAATACCTTTAAGTTTGTGCAACATGTTATGCCTTCTTTTGTTTCTACTTTCTTTTTGTCAAATTTTAATGTTTTAGATCATCAAAAAGTTTATATTAGACAAATAAAACTGAAGTCATTTTAGATTGCACTTTTGAATCATGTTGTAATCCAAGGGAAAAAACCCTATCCAAACTAAAGTATCCATTTTTTGCACAGCTCTGATGTTCAAAAGGTAAAAATACCAGTGAGTTTCAATTTAAAAACAGGTTAAGGGTCAGATGAGAGTCCGCCAGGCTGAAACTTGACAGAACAGGACAAGATAAGGGTCCATTAGTAGCCTCGGGGGCCTTTAACACCTGTTAGACTTTCCTCAAGTTCAAGGACAGTTAGTTTTTACCAACAGCCTCCCTCTCTGGGCTCTTAGCTCACCTGGCACCTAACCAGTTTCATCTGGAGCAGACAGAGTAAGCAGGATTGTATCAAGCCTGCGTGTAAACTGTTTGTTTAAAACATAGAAGAGGTGACTGGAACATGTTATGTAAGTAGTTAGCTGACAACAAACAAAAGATAAACAAGGGATACAACCATAAACCAACACTAGTGCTGGAGTAATCCTGGCTTCTCTTTCACAGCTATCACTTTAGTTTGTGATTGGCTTTAAATGAATAATGAGAGGTTTATGAGTTAACCAATGATTTACAATAACTCGTTACAGTAGGTGGGGTGCAGATCCTTTGCTGTGATTGGCTGATAGCCCCACAAACTCACAACGAAACATCATCTGTATTAATAGTAGCAATGAGACATTTGTTTATATGTGTGCTTCTAAATTATGACCCTACACTAAAACTATGAAATAAAATGCTTTTTCTTTGGTTTGATTGATGCATTGCAAACAAAGATCTATCTTTTTTTCTCTTTTAAACTCTAACAGTGATTTGTTTTGTTTGAAAATGGATTCTTTGAAATTTTTAAGATTAAAATGTATGCAGGACCAAAAGCCAAAAGGTGAACAAGCAAAGCAGTCAGAGGGAGCAGAACAGCTGGGCTGAAGGAGTGTCACACTATCCTGTATCTGTTTCAGCCCATTTTGGACCTTCGGCACATTCCTGAGTGAAGCTGCCATGAATGAATGAAATATTACTAAAGTATAAACCCTGTAAAGAGTTGTATTACTCTTCAAAGACATGCCAATAAAAATCTTCTTCAACTGACTCTTTTACAAGATATTAACAGTAACCAGTTCAAAATGTGTCACTAAAAAGCAAAACAGTTCCAGTAGGGAGACACACTGTTAATCTACCTTCAACCTTTTACACACATTTCAAAACCATTGACCCCTCTTCACTGTGCAAGACAGTGTAATTATCAATGGCTTGTCTAATAAAACTGCTATCTTCACTGTTTGTGGTCATAAAAATGCTCATAAATAAGAATCAGAGTTTTTGATTGAAAAAAGAAAACAGCAAAATAATCTGTTCTCTTAGGTGTCTGGTCATAGCTTTTTGAAACCTAAAATAGGAACAGAATCCCTGTTCTTTTGAACCTTTTGATGAGTAAATAGCTGAGATAAACAGTTTGATATGATTCATAATATAAGGCAGAGAACACCCAAGGCCCCAGGCTCAGAAAACAGACTCACTGTTTCATAACAGACTCAGGAAAGAGGCTTCACATAAAGATGATTTTATTCCACCCATGTCTTAAATAAAAAAAAAAATCTACTATTGATATATTGAAAATGTTTTCTGCATTTTAATTTCAGTCCCCTGCTGATTTGATATCAGCAGAAAATAAATTCCCCAATTTAACAATAGAAATGCAGTTATCGATAAGCAGTAGTGACATTTTATGTAATGTACTCTTGGTATAGATCCTGCTGTTCTGTAAAGGCTTCAGAGATTAGGTAAAGAACATTAGTGAACAAAGAGCTTTATAAAGTTTATGTTGGTTAAAAGCAGGGCTTGGATAAAAGAAAAAATCTCAAATTTTAAACCTGTATCTGACTTGATCCATTAAATGAAGCTCTCCTCTATAAAATCCTACACATTTGTCTTACACAGTACATGTCTTGACATAATGTATTTTTGTTCAACTCTGTGAGGCCTGCTGTGCTAATACAGTCTGTCACGCAAAGGATTGTGGGTAACCATGTTGTTCCTAGCAGTGGCTAGGAATGAAGAAGTCCCTATGCTCACTATTTTGGTGCTCCTGGTTGTAGCTCCTTCCTACCTGCCAGCAGTATTCAGACAGCACTTATTACGGCGACTGTGGATGCACGTTCGCAGAGGCTGTAGTTTCCTTACTGATTTGAAGTATTTGAATTGAGCGTAGGACTCCAGAAATCTGGCCTTCAATGAAAAGTGTCAGAGGATGGCACTGTTGGAAGAAAACCAAAACAAGTCATTCTGGAAGTGATCCACAGTCAGTGATTGGGACACAGCAAACATGCATAAGAGGGTAGTCTGAATAAACTGAGCCAAGATTTTTTTTACCCTTTATATGAAACACTGGAGGAATGCTAACACTTCACTTCACCATCAACATGGTGTCACCTGGTTGTATAAGCGTCATGCTGAGGTAATAAATTTCTATAGGACAGACAAGGGAGCTATAGAGCCGATGGGAAGATGGGTGGAGCTAAATACAGGGCGATGCTGAGAGAGATTTGACATTGGGAGAGAGGTTCATCTTCCTTTAGTGCAATCCTGAATGCAAAACAAGATATACTTTGGGATAAGCTAGATCAAAATATTTTCATTTACATTTATATATACATATATTTTACTTTGTATCATTAGAGCTCACAGATGCTCTCAATTCAATTTAATGGATTTGAGATATTTTCAAAGAAGAATTGGCTGAAATTTTAAGCTTGGGGAGTGTAAAGCCTGAAGAGACATAGGACAGCAGAAAAAGCCAAAACATTGATTCAGAAGGATCAAATACACTTTTAAGGTTTCTATAATTACAGTACGTTGTGCTGCTTTTTCACCAACAAATTTAATGAACTGCATGTAAATGGAAACTTCAGCATAAGCAATGCTTTTAGGATTAGTTTGTGTTTTTTGTTGGAAAGAAGACCAAAATATCCTGTCACCCTATAAAAAAACAAATGCATAATAAACTTGTTTTTCACTTGATGATTAATTTGTTGTATTGCTCTAGTTCCCCAGTTGTATTCATCAACTGTAGATGCCCCTCTCCTAAACGGAGAAAACGCCACACCAGCAATTTAAATCAAAAATCAATCTTGTTTTGTCTGATACAGAGATTTGCTGTTACAAGGCTAAATAAACCAGACTAGATATTGCAAAATTCAGTTTACACAAATAATAGTCTTCCTTCATTTATATAACATATAAATAGAAAAAAATATAAAAGTGGATAATCCGTTTTACAAGTAAAGACTGGAAAAACTTTTCCTCCTTTTAACTCCTCTTCCCCTTCTTATAGTAAACCAGCAGAGGTCAGTGCTGCTCTAAACCTGATTTCAGGGCCTCAGAAGGTGCATAAAGATTTTCTCTGCAGAATATACATATTTTTCTCGAGCTTGTGATAATTTACTGATACACTTTGCTTATTTCAACTCAAATTCAAAGTCACATTTTTTAAAATAACAACTTTATTAGACTTAAGTATAATGAAGTAATAATTTATTAGACTTTTTTTTATACAACAAGGCTTGTACCGTTATTCGTTCCATTTGAGTTTACACACCTAAAATGGACTAAGGTAAAGATTACCTAGCTTATGTAGAGTTAAGTACATGGCTATTTCTATTTTTTTATTATTATAAAAATGTATAATGTACACGGATTGGGCTATTCTAATCTAATTGTAGGTCACATTTAACATTTTATTTTGTTTTAAAAAATTTAAAGGGACAATTTAGTTGTTAAACCTACAGTTGGGCAGCATTTCAGCAGAACAGGGTAACAAATAACATTCCGAACCTAATAAAGTACATTAAATTGAAGAACTAATGCGTGTAAACATTTGTATCTGTAAAGTTTATCTTAAGCTACTGTAAAACCACAGTGTCTGTGACTGAGGTTCTGCATGTATGCATCAATATATCTATTTCTTGTCCCAAATATGTGTTAAGAGCCCAACAGAAAACAATTGGGTTTCGATCAAGAAGTATTTATGCATCAGTTTGTTCTCTCGTCATTAAATGACCGTTCGCAAAACAGCTTTGAAATGGTGTTTGCTTTTGTTTCTCATCATCCCATTAAGCAAAAATAAACAAAGAAAAAACAAAAAGAAAAAAAAAGAAAAAACAACTACAAAAATAAAAACAAACAAACATTAGTTTCCTGCCTGGAGTTTTCGAGCTATCTTTTTCGATTAAGTCGCCTGTGCTGCCGATCGTTTAGTACGCCTAAGCTTGGTAATGTTATGACTGAACAAGCTTCTGTTTGGAGCGACGTTTCGTGAGTCCTCATTGATTATTCTGTGTAAAATTTGAAGGTAAAACAAACTCCAAAACTCAACATTATTATTGGGTCGGATAATTTGAATTCCTTCTTGCAGGATTTGCTACTTTTTAGCCCGGATTCAGTATGAAACCATTGAGTTAATGTCGGTGTCCTTTCTGCTAATTTCTCGACGCAGCTGAACCTGTCATACCAGTTACAGCTATATTGTCCTGGACTTCTGTCAAACTTTCTGAATATTCGTCAATATTTATATAAAAATAAGTCTAAATGTTTCTTAGTGAAGACATTCAGGTAATACTTTAGGTTTAGTTTGTCATTTCAAAGTATGAAGGTCAATGACTTTATCGGGACGGTTATCTAACTTAATGCATCGATAATGAGTTTTGAATCCGCCTACGTGTATAGTTGTTATAGTAGTTACAAAGACATTGAGGGAAAAAATGCTGTTATTGATTTTCAATTTTTATCATATTAATTATTAAGCGCAAACCCCAACAAATATGTTCTAGTTTATACAGGTGCCAAAACAAAGCCAGAGTTGACGTGCTGTTTCTGCTTGTCACGTAATGAATACTTTGCAGCATTTTTAAGAATAAAAAAAACATATTAATAATAATCGATTTGATTAATGTTAGGCTTCATAAATATTCATTTCTTTTCAGTGTTTACATACGAATTATAATAATTATATTTTTATATTTATATTATTTTTTTTTTTTGATGAATGGAGAGGTTTACAGAATCATCCACATAAATGATCTCTTAATGTCTTCCATTAATAATTTGACATTTATTTTGATCCTAAACTGAAAAGAAAAATATATAAAGGGATTAATAAAAAGTTCAAAGTTAGTGAAAATTGGTGGACTGATATTGTTGCATGAGTGTATAGCTCCTATGATTTTTTTTTTCGTTTTTGTAGGACTCCATCCATACCCCACATCTTTGGTTTAATCATGTTTACCCACTCTGCCTCTACACATGTTTCCAAATCTACAAAAACAGAGAGGACATCTCTACCCCTCATATTGTCTGGCTCAGCCGTTCAAACCTTGGCTTTTTCTCTCATTTTGATCTATTTTTAAATTGGATGTATGCTTAGAATCAAAGTGATAATAAACAAAAGTGAAATTCATCTTCTTTAAGACAGCCAGAGTTTTTTTTTTTTAAATACAAATCGCTTTTAAACAACTCAGTATTTCTGTTTTGTGTAATGTTTTAAATATACAAAATTTAATGGAAAAAACAGGTTTATAGTTGTTGAGCTTTTTTGACATATATCTTCTACTCAAACCTCCATATGTTTTGAATGAGTGATATGTGAAAATTAAGCAAATGTGGTTAGCATTTATCAAAATGTACTATTTTAGCTAGAATATGTTTCATGAGGGCTGACAGGAATGAGGGCAGTGGCAACAGCTGCCGCCAGTGTCCCCATCAATATAAAACAGAAGATATAACAGTATTTATACATTTGTTTACTGGTGTTTTTACCTAAATAAAAATACATTTCATCACATTACAGCAGGAACAGGAAGGTTTATGTGTGTGCATGCATGTGTTTGTGTCCATGCCTTTTTAACATTTGTTTATTTGTTGACTATGGTATCAAATAGTTTCATATAAAAATGTACAAATATTGAAATAAAAATGTTATTGATGTAAATATATTGTTGAACACAATTATTTAGTTGTCATATACCTTAGGAGATAATGGGGTGCTAATAATAGTTGTTTAATATTTAAAGATATTCTGATCTGTGTGAAATTGCCTTATATGCAGCACTGAAGACTTTTTTTTTATCTGTAAATCAGATTGAAACTCGTCCTTGATTTTCTAGCATCTCTATTGGCTGGAGCTCTTATCTTTTCTCCCCTCCTCTGTCTCTTAAGTTATAAAGCGCAGTTACTCCAATGCATTTGAGTTTTTTACTGTCTCACATCGGCTGGGTTGGAGCGCAAACTGAGAGCAGATTTTTTCACCCTTTGACAGAGATAAGTCAGTGAAACTCTTATTTCTAAATTCTTTAGATAACAAAGGAAAACATTTTAAATTCCTTTTTATATTGCGTGTTGTTGTAGATTATTTATAGATATGATTGCATGTGTTTTGTGTTTCTGAGCATTTTGTGTTGATGCATGAAGTCAGAGTGGAAGGAAAGGAAGTGAACTTGCAAGGAGGGTTTTCTCACTTTACAAGCATCAAGATAAAAGATAAAATCTACTTTGATCATGAATATGATGTCTATAATCCCCCCCCCCCCAAAATAAATTGCTCCCTGCAGTTGAGACGGTGAACTTCGTATAGTTTACCCTGCTTAGAAAAAGCCTTGTTTGTCTGTCTTCCAGTGAAATCTTGCAGGAGTTTCTAGTGAGACGCTCAGACTTTCCCCCACCATGCTGGCTCTGTCCAGATGTTCTCCGGCTTTGAGGTGGAGGCTTCCTCCGCTTTGCTCTGCTCTGGCGAGCTCCTCCATCACAGCCGGCCCTCAGTTTCTATCAAGCCAGATCTCTCAGTTTCACCAAAGCAAAGCCAGAGCAAGTCCTGATCCAAACAAGATCATATCAGGCAAGAGCATATTCGACTTCTGCAACAAATAGCTGTTTTCTGTGGAAATACAAAAAAAACCCCAACCAACTGTAATTTGGAGACATTTACGACCTGGTTGTAACGATTTCTAAAGTCCTGCTTTGAAATTTCAAAGACTCGTTCAAGCTGTGTTATTAAAATCAAGGCTTTTTTATGTCTTTGTTTTGATAAAGGTAATAAGTAAAATTAGTGACGTGAACATTCATTTAAGAACAAAATTTTAAAAAAGTAATTGCAAAAAGAAACATGAATAAAAGCACACTGGAGAATGGATGTCTTTACTTTATTGACTTGTATCATCAGCCAACATGTCGTTACAAATATGTCCATTTCAGTCTAACTAAGCAAATGAGGTTTTTCTATAGAGCAGAACAGAGGAAGCTGAGTATTTTCTTCCTCAAACGGCTTTTCAAAAAGCAACCGCCAGAATCGTTTGTAACCCTGAGCTTTTTAATCTTATAAGTGAGGTTTAGATTGGGATACGATGAGAGGTTCCTCTGGCAGGAAGGATCACAATCACATGCTTGAAAAAAAAAACATGAAACCAAGACGGCGCTTAGATGAAACAGGCATGCTGGCTCTTGTTATTACAAGGCCCCACAGGGATTTAGGTTCCTCTTTTAAAAATGATCAATCCTAGAGAAAGATTTTCTGCATTGTTGCATAAATGACTCCTCAAAACCAACATCTACGTAAAACAAAACCCTATTGTATGGTCTAACTTCTTTTTTTTTTTACTCAGAAGAGCATTCAGCAGTAGTACCCGCTCTCTATCTCTTGCTCTCTCTCATCATCATGTCTTTTTCCTGTTTTGAAACAGTGTCAGGACTGGAGGGCAGCTTGTTGGAAATGGGGATGTGGTCCCTGGGTCTCGGAGCTGTTGGAGCTGCTCTGGCTGGGATATTCCTGGCTAATACAGACATGTGTCTTCCTAAAGGAGTAAACGCAACACTGGAACACCTGGAAGATGCTGATTTGCGTTCCACCACAGATGGTAGGCTGCTGTCAGATTCGGTATGATTATGTAACTGCATTTTGAAGCCAAATAACAAGAAGCCTGGTTTCCAGTTATTCATGGTTTATTTTTTCATGAATGTAAACTTCTTGTTAAAAGTTTTCTGTTTTGTCTGTAGATACAAAGGTCATTAAAGCAAAGAGCCTGTGGGAGAAGAACGGAGCTGTGGTCATGGCGGTACGGCGGCCTGGATGATTTTTGTGCAGAGAGGTATTTTTAATATTGAGGTTCTTCTGGTTATCATGGGTATTTCTCTCCTAACTTTATCTTTATCTCTCCCTGCAGGAGGCCTCTGAGCTGTCCTCTCTGAAGCCCCAGCTGGAAGAGCTCGGGGTCCCTCTGGTCGCCGTGGTGAAAGAGAACGTCGGCACAGAGATCCAGGACTTCAGACCGCACTTTGCTGGGGACATTTATGTAGATGAGAAGGTTAGCAGCGACACCATTGTCACCGTACCGACATTCTTAATGTTTTGAAAGTCAGTTTTGAAGCTATGGTTAGTGATGTTGGAGATTTAGCAAGATTTGAAAGTGGAACTCCCCTTCCCCCACAAACTTAAACGCGCATCTTACAGCAGAACTCGGCAAAGCAGAGGGGAGCCGACTCAGCCATTTCTTTCAAAACAGTTTGGACTTCAACATAACTTACTTCATGTCTCAGTCACCAATAAATAAACTATATTATTATTGTAGCTTTCAGGGTA
This sequence comes from Jordanella pulchra, assembly GCA_034780135.1. Classification (NCBI taxonomy): domain Eukaryota; kingdom Metazoa; phylum Chordata; class Actinopteri; order Cyprinodontiformes; family Cyprinodontidae; genus Jordanella; species Jordanella pulchra. The sequence goes on from JAUZNJ010033256.1 coordinate 10,978, forward strand.
GCATGCTAGTTTTAGCAATATTAACCATAGAGGTTGTAGCAAATCATTTTTAGCAATACTTACCTCACATGTTTTGCGAAGGAGTATTGTGAATAATTCTGTTAACAGCCAAACCTGATGAGTTTGAGGAGGAGGAGGGACAGAGATGAAGGCATCTGATTGTTTCATGTTTTTGTTTTTTCCATCGGACCAAATGGCAGGGATTGGTCAGTTTTTAGAGGCTAGCAGCCTCATATGAATACATAAGGTATTGACTGCTCTTAGGGTGGAATAATCACTTCACTTTATATTATAAAAAGTGTTTCTAAACAGGATTACCGACTATAGCTTTAGATCCAGCACTTTAGCAGCACAGTGAGTATAACCCTCTACGTTTTAATAAAACATTCCGACAATCAGACAGATTGAACGGGGAGCTTCTGATCTTCAGGTTTTAAAGTCAAGGAATTAGATCAACATCTCTACTTGTTTTAAGGACTCATTTACTGTTTGCTGCTTTTTCTTCACCTGTCTGACTAAAGCTGAATTTGATTCCAGAAACATTTCTATGGACCCCTGCAGAGAAAGATGGGAGGGTTAGGTTTCATCCGCCTCGGGGTGTGGCAGAACTTCATGCGGGCCTGGAGGTCCGGTTACCAGGGTAACATGAACGGAGAGGGCTTCATCCTGGGAGGAGTGTTTGTCATCGGACCAGGAGATCAGGTAGTCTGAAGTGCACCGATTTAAATCATGTAACATCAGAACTAAAGACGTTCTTGTCCTGAACTACGTTTGGTGTCCCACAGGGAATCCTCCTAGAGCACAAAGAGAAGCAGTTTGGCGATAAGGTGGACACAGCAGACGTCCTGAAGGCAGCCCAGAAAATAGTTCAGCATTAGACAAACAGCAGGAATACTGGTTTAGATCAAAGCTACAATGAACAATCATTTTAACTCAAGTTTTGGCCAGTGTACATTTGCACTGATAATAATATTAAATATTATTACTGTCATTATCACCATTTACCTCTGTCTTTTGCACAGCAATATGCAGAATGAATGTTTATTTCAAATTTATGCTTTAGCTGTTGATAATTCATCAGGCTTAACTCATTAAGGGCCTTTGTTTCAGGTACATTAGGATTCAGGTATAACAACAGTTAAACAGCATCACTTGAAAAAGATCCAAACCACCTGTGCAATTTAGAGCTTGATGTCATATTTGAGTGTAATTCTAATTAATCCTTCCATAATATGTATCTGGTACATTTGTTATGTTGTTAGCAGGTAAAAGTCTATTCGTCCATCCAGGTCAAGCACCTGAATGTCCCCGGCCGTTGGAGACAGCAGCATCCGGTCTGTGTGTGTGAAATAATGACAACCTGACTCTAAACTCAGTGCTGAGAGGAGCAGGTTTGATGCCCGAACACACCCACACACTGGATTAGCTGCTGTCCCGATGGGGAGGACTGTTCTACATGCTTGAAGCAGTTTTTTCTTACTTGCTCCAGTGTTTTTTATATAGAGACTTGTTCTGTTTGTAGATGCTTCCTAGTGGTGACTGAATAAATCATGACTAGATGTGTGTCCATGTGTCATTTTACTGGAGTGATATCAGAATTTATACATGCAAAATCTAAATTTTTATCTGAAGCTAATAATTTTTGTTTAGATATATTTTTAAGGAACTTTTAATGCATTTGCTATTACAAATAGTGTAATGCTGCTTTCTGTTGGGACTTTTCTTAAACATTTTAATACAATATACAGTCTTAGTTGAAATGTTTAGATTTCTTTCAGCTTTTCAACAAAGCTTGATTTGGCCTTGGATACTCTAATGTGGATATGACTATTGTAGGTGTTCATCGAAAATTTGTTCCTATTATACAAATTCAGTTTAGTTCTTTCTGCTTTTAGGGAACTGCAACATGTAAATGAAATGAGCAAAACCTGGTTGTACATTCTTTTCAGCAAATAGTCTAACCAAGTTGCTCTTCTCTGTTAAAATACAAACAAAAAGCAATTTATTACTCTGGTCATTTAAATCAAATGTACCATTTATGTTGACACTTTTGAACAGCAGAAAGTCAATACCCTTGTGATGGCGCTTGCTAAAAATATTCAAACTTTGTTTTTTTTATATTTTGAACCACAAATTTAAATGTATTTTTAATGCTTTATGTAACAGATCAACACATACTAATGAAGCTGAAGAAAAAATGATGCATAAATGTTTTATTCTTGCACATGGATAAAACTGTGGGAGCCGTCTGAGTAGCTGCAATTGTTTTTT
>JAUZNJ010033257.1:0-13247 GCA_034780135.1 Jordanella pulchra
ACCCATAATAAATTTATGAAAGAACCAAACTTTATGAATGTCTTTTGTGACAAACAAGTATGTGTTCTGATCACTATATCACAGAAAAATAAGACTTGTAGAACATATTGGAAACTCAAGACAGCCATGACATTATGTTTTTTACAAGTGTATGTAAACTTTTGACCACAACTGTATTCTATCAAGCTGAACGTTAAAAATCTAGAATAATAAAAAGAACAATCTACTTTTAAGATTAAGCCAACCCAAGACCTCTGAGTAAAATTGTTTGAAATTTCAGCACTAGGGAAAGCACAGCTGGTTTCCTAATGTCAAGCCGTAACAATTATCCAACTGTCCACTTGCACGCAGTGCTGCCATTTCATCTGTGAAATGGTCGAGCTAAGGGCAGGACTCTTTAAGCCGTCTTTGCCTCTACAAGCTCTTCTTCGATCCATCGGTGCAGCAGAAGGGATTCCCAGATGGCGAGAACAATTGTCAGTGAGATTACTGCAAGAGTTTAAAGAAATAAATGTTCTGCATTTAACTTAAAAAAAAACAAAAAAAACACTTTCTAATTCCTGTACATCCCCTCTGTGAATTATATTTCACCATGGGTGTCGTCCACATAACAACTGCAGTTGCATAATTGGAAATTAGTGCACTGTAAATCTTAAATAGTACAAGAGTAAACAATTCAGTTTCACTCCAATGTAAGAGTTTAAAAGATTTCTTATATGAATGTATTTTTCATAGTATAATGTAAGCAACCCAGAGGCTCCACAATTCCTAACAGTTGGTATTAGGTGTTGTTTTATACAACTTTTATACAATATATGAAAACTGTGTGGATTCCTTACTTCTTTGCTTCATCTCAGACACAAAATGCTTTTACCTTAGCATCAATTCTGTCTCTTAAGATTGTTGTTTTATTTTTTAAGAAAACAAGAAAATTCTCATCTCCATGTGAGACTCTCCAGGTTCAAATGGTATCATGTTGTGCTACAATAGTAGCTGTCATGGTAATAGAAACAGAGGAGCAACACATTGTTGTCATGTAAGCTGTCCTATGATATAATGAGTGGATCTATTCATGTTTGTTGCAGTGGTTGATTTATGCCAACAATGGTTCACTTTGATCAGTGACCTTTACCCTATATTTACATATTTAGTTCTGATAATGAATCATTGTGATTTGTGAACAGTGAGTTTCAGGCTTCAGAATGTTTGTCTACTAAGTTTGGGCAAATAAAAAAATGTTAAAATAAAATAGTCAGCAAGAGAAAAAAACGAATGAGGTATGAATATACAAATATTATACATATTTTTTGATTGCTTTGTATTCATTTGTTGACACTCGTATGAGGTGTACTTTATATACAGATAGAGAATACCTGGGAAAACAAAATATTTTGTTATTGATTTGATTGTTTTGTTTTTTTTCCAGTTTAAACAAAAAAACAAGAATCTGCTTTGTTTGACTCCAACTTGAACAAATTTGACAGTACACATCATTTTAAATCAATACAAACCATAAAATTATTCACATTTTCTATAGTGCTGAACTGTGCTCATCATAGCTTAAATTCATTTTTTAACATGAAACAAAGGATAACTTCACAGGTCCTACAATAAGCTGATTATATCACCTTTGGGAAGCCGGTTTCCAGACACCCTTTGCAAAATCTCCTTGATGGGGTTACATCACTGCCATTGTAACATGGCCCTTGGTTTGCTGTAGATGTAGAGTTTTGCTTTGACTGTACATCTTAGTGATGAGTTCTAATGCGTCCTCCATGTATATAAACCATTTTCTGAGATACTATTTGCCTCCAAATACATGCAATACAACTAGAGAGAAATAAACTGGACATAAACAGGTGTGATGCATAAAGTGCATGAGTCTACATAGTATTTAGGCTCTTTATATTGTTCTATTGCTTCAAGTGACCATTAGTTTGGAAATGTATGTAACTGCAGTTAGTGGTCAGAGGGTCTGGTGGTGTCATTGTATGTCAGTCTTGCTTTTGTCAGCCTGCCCAAGGGCAAATGCAGCTAATGTTGCTCACCACCATCAGTGTTTGAATGTTTGCATTAATGGCTGAGTGGCTCTGGGGTTCCTGGACTTGATAAAGCCCCATATAAGTACAAAGATCCAAGGGAAGATGTTTTAAATACCAGTTATATTGCTGAGCTTCATTTGCTGCTGGTTGAGTAAATCCTGGGTAGATTGTGACCAAACATATTTTTGGAATATGCAGGATGTCTGATTGGAGTTTGTTAACTTTCTGATTCAACTCTTGGGCCCCGTTTCATCAATCTATTCTGAGTTGAAAGCACTTATCCTGAGTCAGCTCATTAAGCTTTGTGACATGTGGGATTTTCGGTTTTAGAACAGGTGATATCAATCAGCTAAATTGTCTTTTAGCTTAGTAATTCCAGAGTTCATGCTACACACAAAGCATAATAAAGAACCCTCACCAAAGAAATGTAGGAAACACAATCCACCATGACAATGGGAAAATATAATAAACCTCAAGGTGCGCATTCTTGCTAAAGGAACTTAAAACAATAATGATGCCATTTGTCTATCTAGCGCAGACCTCCGCCAAGCAGCTTCGCTTCACCCCCCAATGCTTATCCGGATCATCATCAAAATGTAATCATTTGTCAATGGTTATAATATGCCCCTTCTGTGAAAATTTGAGCAAAATCAATCCATAACTTTTTCTGTAAAGTTGCTAACAAACAAACCAACGCTACCAAAAAGACAACATCCTTGGCAGAGGTAACAAAAAGGCAATACTGATCCTGCTGCAAAATAAGGAGATTTAACATGACAGAGATCAGTTAATGTTTATGTGGGATTTGATAATGAATTAAAGCTTGATCCTCAACACTACACTTATTTAACATTTATTTTTTACTCATTTTATCTAATGCTAGCCTAGCAGGCTAGCAGCACTATAAAATAAAAAATGCTGTTACATCAAGTACGGACCTGCTATCAGCTACTGCTCTGTTTAACCTTTACCTACTGAATTACATGGGCTTTATCAGCCTTTTTTGACAAATACAATAAATATGTAAAAAATGTTAATTTAATGACTTGCAGTAATATATAAAAGAGCAGACATGCAGCTAAAGTTGCAGGTTTTATGTCGTTGCCTGTAAAACAGATTAACAGTGTGTAAATATGGAAACGTATTTAATCAAAGCGTATTTAATCAAAAAGGAGAACCTTTTTTTTCATGAATCCTGCCTGAAACAACCTAAGCCTAGAGGCTAAACAATCTTTAAGTAACAACTGTTAAAACTATGGCCCTGTATTGTGCTTGAGCCCCTTTTGCTAACAAAAAGTCATCTAAAAGACCCTCTTTTCTTTGATCATAGGCTGTTGTCTGTACAGGCATCTTTATTCCTACTCCACAGACCCAGCCGAACAGCATTGGGATTTTCTTTATATACTTTAGATGCCACCCATATCTCCTAAAGTCACATGCTGTTCTCTAAAAGCCCTCTAAGTCTTCAGAATTACTGTGATAGACAGTCAGCATAAAGGGCATGACGGAGATCCACAAAGACAGAGACAAAGCAGACGCTCTGTCAAGTATCAAAGCAATAGGCCTCTTTTAGCAATAGTATACGGACATCTGGAGCAAAGTCAAGGCAGAGATTGCTTAGGGTTTCAAGGCATTGGTCACAGGCTTTTCGGAAACCCTGACTTCCCCTCTTGGCTTCAGAAAATGATGACAGGAGGAGAGGCACATAAAAAGGAGGGATGGCTGGTCTGTGCGCAGCATGATACAGAATCATAGGCAGCCAGTAATAGCCTTTTTTGAAGAATGCACCATTGAACTTTAAGGGCTGTCTTGCTTGAAAGGACAAGTTACAAATAGGAAGAAAGGAGTGAGAGAAATGATTTCCCTGGGATATACCCCCTGCTGTGCTGGCCTATCGCCGCACCACACTAAGAGTTTGTTTGTGCACGTGTGTGCTTTGGAGCACGTACGTGACTGTGTGTTTGCAAAATCAACTTTTTAAAAAAGCTTCATGTGCCCAAACTGATACAAAATACATGACCGCAAGTCTGTGGGTCTGATAAAAAGAGAGGAGAGACTGGTACTGAATATCATTTAGATAGCAGAGAGAAGGTGCAACTAAAACTAATTCAACAGACAGAGCACACAGGGAGTCCGATGTACGGACGCAACTGATGTGTAGTTCTTTATTACTTTGTCTCTTCATACCTATCAATAATTTCTAAGACACAAAAATGCAGCTGTGCTGAAGTAAACAACCATAGAGCATCCCAGCTTTAATAACCAACTCATGCCTCCCAGCTATATCTTTGAGTAGTATTTTTCTTCTCCTACTTCTAACCTCTTACCAAATTCTTCTTTTGTAGTTCACGGCTGCACTAAGTTTGAAACCTGTCTTCTCTGTGGCTTTGTTTAAATTATTTATTGTTTATTTATCGCTTACTGAATATGGTGTATGAGCCTGCGTTGCGCGGCTTGGCTCAGCTGGGGCGGCGGCAGCAGCGGCAATGTCATTCAGCAGTTTAGTAACAGCCCATTACCTTGTTAATACCAGTCTAATGGGCAGTCTGCTATTTTAAAAACACAGTCATGTTTGTGCCATTAACAGCCACTTAGTGCTCGACACAAATCAACAGGCCGCTGGGACGCACCAAAACAACATTAAAAGAACAAAAGACAATGTGATAATATGCACTCTTCATTAACAAAGGAGCCAAGCACATTTCCTCCTTAATTTACACATGAAAGAGCTCCCAATGTATAAAAAAAATAAAAAGAGTATTTAATGGTAAATCGGGTTATTTTTCTTATTATTAAATCAGTGCACAATTCAGCAAATCATCTACAACACTTCATATAGGTCAATATAAAGAATTTCAAAGGTTTAATATCCTATGTTATTTTTAAAGTTAAACACAGGATTAAAGTATATATACATTAAAACGGATCTTGGCAATGTTTTTTTTGGGGGGGGGGGGGGTGACTCTAGTTTGTTTGAGGAAAACATGAATTATATCAATAGTAGCAAATTTAGAGCACTGATGTCTTCAGTAGTGGCACTTTCATTTAGACACCACCTAAGAGTGGTTTCCTGATGTATGTATGTCTGGCAAGGTATACAGAGGGCCCAGGAGGGATTTGATCTCACAGACTCCCAGGTGAAAGTCATGCGTGTTGACGAGTCAGCCAAAGGGATATCCCTGTGGCCAAGTAGCCAGGACGCATGATCGTATAGTGACAGGACCACGCTGTCACTTTTCACCCCTCTTTCTCACAAGCAAGTCCTCTGTTGTGGACCTTGACACACTGGTATGTCTACACACATACATATGAATACTTACATACATTTTCTAAATGCACAACTCAAAATGTTATCATGATAGAGTTTCTTTTATTTTCAAGAAGTAATGCTGGATACATCTTTAAAAGTAGAAGAATCTCTGTTGAATCGGAGCATTTCTTTATATTTACCCTTCTAAGGGGCTTTAGACCATCAGCAAAATTGTAAAATGATATAATGGAAGAAATAACATTCTTAACATTAACATTACAGATTTTATATGTTGAAATAAACCAAACCAAACCAAGCAAGAGATAAATTAATGAATATAATTTCTTTGCTGCATTTTGTTTACCGGCATGCAGATTATGTGGTCAAAAACTCTCATAAATGCACTCCTCAATTCAAGGGTAGCCTTCCTTGAAGAGTTCAAGCTGGTAAAGATAAATAAGGTGGGCCTACATTATGTTATACACTTTAGATTAAAAACCAGGTGTTACCTAAGTTCTGGTCTGTTAGAAGGCAGACAAGTGAATAATTCACGCAGAATAGCAGCAGCCACCATGCATGTTTATATTACCTTAATAAATTTCCACTAAACTCCTGGGCACTAAACTATAAACACTGGTTTAATTTGACACTAGATTTAATCACACACAGACACACCTAAGGCTAACTCTTTAAATCAAAATGTATTGAATTGTCTGCTCTAGGAGGGTGGCTCTCCTTGAACTGTAGGAAACGATTGATACCTTCACAACATGGAAAACACATAGACACAAATTTAAATGTACTGATAACATTAAAATCTACATGGCTTTGTTTTTTCTGCTTGCTCCAAATGGAAGTATTTTGCCACTGTCTGTACAGTTTCTAACACTTTTATTCCTGACAATTGAGCGTTATATTGTGAAAGTTGAACTCTGTGTTCTCACATAAGGACTGTGTGACATTCAGTCAGTATAAATGGCTTCAATTGTGTGCTGTCTGAATGAGTTGTGTTTTCCGACAGAAACTGTGAAGACTGGTCAAAAGAGCTGCCTTAGCACCAAAATACTAGAAGCAGGAAGCAACAAGAATGAAAGATCAAAAAGAAAATGGGTGTCCTGAAATCGAATAGAATAAAATGAAATAGCTCATCACTACCTTTACTTTCTGCAAATTCTTACAAAGGAAACTGTAACCAACGTGAGCTTTTTAAATCTTTTTTTAAATTAAAATGTATCACCTTTTTTTTATTACATCCAAGATTTTTACATGTGAGCAAAAAGTTCAATTGTTTCCATCTGTTGGACTATTGCTCGCTATAGTAAAATCAACCAGCGCCTTCTTCACCAACTTCAGCTAGTTTGAATTTCAGCTACGTGTCTGCTCATGAGAACAAGATTATGAATATATCACCTTGAGTTTATATTCCCTCCACTGACTACCTTTTTTAGAATAATTTTTTGAGAATTTACTTCTAGTTTTTCCACATTTAAATGGTGAAGCCCCTGTTAACCTTATTGAACTTTTACACCCACACATCCACAGGAGACTGTGAGATTTAAAGATGAGAAGCTCTTAGTTGTCTTGGGTTTTTGACGGGGGGAGATGGACCTTTTTCAGCTGCAGCGCTTCTGAAACAGTCTGAGAGGTCTGCTTAAACTTAAATATTCAATTTCTTTTAAAATGATTCTGTTCAAAATGTCTTAAAATTATAGAATGTATGGCCATTAGACCATTACAGATTTCTTCTGTGCTTTTTATTGCTGATTTTATTGTTTATATGTTTAGCCTTTTATATTATTGTTTATTGTGTTCTATCAGTTTACAATTTCTTTGATTCATTTCACTTCACCTGTACACGGCTTTTGTTGCATTTTGGTGTGTTAAATTAGCTTATAAATATATTTGAAATGGTTTGTTTCTTCACAATTGTGGTGCTTCCTTACGGATTTCTGGGATCTTGAGCAAACATCATTATTTCTGAGTCACTAAGATAGCGGAAAAAAAAACAACTACCAAAGAAATGTTCAATGAATTTTGTTTTTCAGCAAATTGACAAATAAATTATGCTTGTTTTTGCACAAACTAATCTATTCTTTTTATCAATTTATTTTAGGGAAACCTTGGATATTTAATTTGCAGGAACAACAAAATATCTTCTCACAATGCCACTGTCAGGCAAACATGACAGTGATACAGATGCATGAAAGTAATTAACTGTGCCACAGTGCCGTGAAAAATCCAAGCCGAAATTCATCTCTCTGTGTGTATCAAAGTGGATATAATATTCTGAAATATATTTATTTCTAGAAAGTTAAAAGTTTCATTAAACAAAAATCCAAAAGAAAAAAAATATTTTGTCAAGCAATCTCTTTTTAAATATTTTTTTTTCTTAACTTTGTTCAAATACTGTCTTGCAGAGATTTTCTCTTTGAAGAGACAAAAAATATATTTGAATTTTTTTTAAATATTGATATTTTTTAGTTTCAATTCAACCTGAGAGGGTCAAGGCCAAGAACCGATTACTTCATGTTTAATTTGACATCTCTGATATTTCTCTGATATTTCGTACCAAGGTGGTTTAACAGTTTACACTTCACAATGTCATCTCAAGGTACTTTAGAAAGACAACTCCATCAGAACATACAGTCAGATTGGTCGAACATTTTCTACTTAAGAAACCCAGTTGATTTTACAGAGTCAATAACTTTGCAACACACGCTCCTCTTAAATGAGCTTGTTGCGAAAGTAGATATTCACTTACATTGTATCATTGACTACAGCAACCCCTCAAACCGAGAACACATGGAGGAAAAACTTCCTTTCAACAGGTAAAAGCCTTCAGCAAAACCAGGCTTAGTGTGGGTGGCCTTCTGTTGAAACCAACTAGGGATTCAAGGAGACAGCAGCAGAAAAACAAGAGGAACATAGAAGCACTGACGTATAAATATGTTCTATGTTAGAAATGGTGATGGTACAATAGCACCCTAAGTGGGCAGACAAGCTCTGAGCCAGTTTTCCTGTTAAATGGAGGACATAGAGAAAATACAGTTAGGGGTTGAACCAGCAAATACTGCTGAATTAGAGAATAGGGAAATAATGAAGCAGAGTAACGGAAAGTCCCTATGTCCTCTTTAGCCTAAGCCAATGAGAACACAATTATAGTGATAGTTCAGTATAACCTGAGCCACTCTAAATAAAAGGTTTATCAAAAAGGAAAGTTTCAAGCCTTGCATTAAAAGTAGACAGAGTATGTTTCTCGTGTACTAGCACCTGATTCTTTTCAAAGAAGGGTCATCCTATAGTCCAAGTTAGTTTCACCACAATGTATGAACATGAACAAATATAGCTCAGTATCATCAGCATAACAGAATTATTCTAGAACCAGGAGTGTAAATATATATATATATATATATGTATATATTTTTTTTTTTGTTCATATCAGACCAGCTTTTACCAGCAAAATTGCTAGGATTGCTACCCCTTAACACTAGAAATAAAAACTGTGTGACCAAAAAACTTCTCTATAGAACAGTCTAGTAGTAGAAGATGTGTTTAAAAGTGTTTCCGTACAGTTACAGTAACTTTGAGATATCATAGAAAAGAGAGTTCAGCTTAAACAAAGAGTGTTAGCAGAAACAGTACCACAGAAAAGTAAGTCTACAACAACCAAAATAAGAAATGACACAACACATTAATTAATTTCAAAGTTTGCATGCGAAAATGTGGAAGTGCTCCTAATGAGCATGATTTTTTGTTTTGAATTTCCGCTTTAAGATACAATTAAAAGATGTGGTGCCTTTGTGTTGTTTTAAAATCTGATGTTACTAAAGGCACAACAATTTTTTGTGCAGAAAATGGTATTTTGAATACAAAAAAATAAATTTTTGCTTATTTGTTTGTACATTTGTGGTTAAAGTTTTTTATCAAAAAGCATTTGGTTCAATACAAATAGACAAAAATCTAGACATTATTATATCAATCAAAGTCTGTGGTTACATAGGTAATTTTATGATTAACTGAAGCTGTTTGCACATCCCTACGAACCAAATTCGGTAAGAGTTTGATTTATTAGGTCACTCGGCTGGTTGTGAAACAATTTAAGCTGCTACTGCTGATTGGCTAAAAGCTAGACATAGGAGACAAGTACCCAATTAGCCCAGAGAATTTTACTGAATGTCTCTCCCTTTTGCAAAAACTTTCTTTATGAAGCTTTCCAGATCAATTTGAAATGTACACGGAATCAATCTGGCTTCTGCCAGGTTGAGTTACCAAATTCTTCTTCTTGTTCTAGTAGCCCACTTCTTCTCATGATAGTGTCCTGGTCCCTCAACACTTGTTGCAGACTTTGTTTGACCAGGCCACGGTCTATGTTTATTTACTCTAATATCTTGAGGTAGGTAGACACCCTTAACCTTCTGCCTTAGGACCAATACTGAATGAGGTCATGAGCCTATATATCTAAACCCATGATATATATGCCCCATTTGGGATTTAAACCCCCAGTCTCCCACAGTCAGTTACCATTACTGTTTATTAAAAATGCCTTATTAATGAACTCATCAGAAACAAGAGAGGCAGTTGAAATAGTATTCACGTATCTGTTAGAAAGCCCATTCTTTGTGAACAGAAATACAGGAATACTATTAAAGAGACACTATAGAGATATATAACATTTCAGAGACAGAGATTATCAGGACTGCATTCATTGTTAATACCTCTGTTACAGAGTTAAAATCAAGTCAAAAGCAATCCTTCTAAGCTGATTAGAAATGTACAAGATCATTTATTCTACCTTGAACATGATTTGACATTTCATTCATGTAATTTAAAAAAAAGAAAAGAAAAAAAATTTAGGCTTAATCCAACTTTGTATCTCAATGTAAGTGTGAGTATTTTAAAAGCATCAGTTTTAGGGCTAGTCCCCAATAAAGCTGACAAAAAAAGTTTATGTTTTAAGACACAGCCAGTACTTGCATCCAGAAATTAAAAACCTTAAAGTTTCTGGGGGAGTCCTGCTAAATGGGTTTCTAAACGTTAGGAGAAAATGGAGAGTATTTAATGGAAAAGCATGAAAAATAGGATGCGACAGCCTCAGAATTAAAATGCATCAAATGCCAAGTAAATACAGACATTCAGCTGATGTATAATTCAAGTGATGAAAATAAACTTTTAGATATTAAACAAGAAGTGAAACAGTAATTCAGCTCTTCGTTACCATTTGTGCGTCCCTCCTCCTGATTGGCTTGCCTGATGCAACAACTGCATGATGGTTGGTTTAGGATTAACAGGGTTTCCATGACAACATGTAGAGTTGTGCTGGAATGCATGTATGCGTGTATGTGTGTACTTGTTTGAAGTGGCAGGTTTTTTTCAACAGCTTTGATCAGGGAAATGTTTGTAGTGGGGAAAAACCTGGAGAACAAATATGACTTTAGAGAGATTAGCAATCTGTGAACAGAAACACATACATGCACAGAGTCCCACACACAGGCCGTGAAAAGTCAGCTTTCAAAATGAAATCAGCAATACAGAGACGGACAGCTCCTGAGCTGAAAATTACACTCTTTTTATCACTCTGCTGTGATTAAAAGTAAGAAGTAGCCATAACTGCTGACTGACATGTTGTCGTTCGTTGATTCTTCCTCACACCTGCATGCTCATCTGTTTCAAGAAAATTCCAGAAAAAGTGCTCCACACTGTTTGCATGTGTGTGTTTGCTTCACACCTGCAGGTCAAGTTAAATCAGTGCTGAGGAGATACCAGGTGAGTGCCTTAGCAGCAAAGGTGTGACCACCTCCCCATGCTCCGCCATCAAGCTATACTAAGATGCATTTGTGTCTTTGTGTCAGCAAACTGTATGAGCGTGCACGCATGAGAGGCCATGTCGAATGGGCGCACCAGGAGCTGTGATTCAGACAAATACATCCTCACCGCTTGAGCTGCTCCCAGCCCAGATGGACAGTACCATATCGGTTCTCAGAGCCACAAACACATTACTCAGTCCCCAAGGTGGGAGGATAAGTCATCCGCTAAGGTCACAGGGAGGTGTTGTGTCTTTTACTGCAAGCAGTTTGGAGCTTGAAAAATAGAGCTACAGGGCTGTAACAGTAGCTGCACAATCAGAATGATAGAAGATGTCAACATGTTGAAGAAATCCATAAAGTAATCTCCCTCTGATGGGCCTTGTCCTGGGCATCTTATGTTGCAAAAAGGAGGGATACTTTGATATATTTTATTGTAAAGTTAGCAAGTTAGAAATAACTATGTCACTGGTTGTGAGATCAAAGAAAATGTAGAAATACCTAAATGAATACACACTGCAGATATTAAGAATAAATAGCTGTAGATGCACTGACTTCATTCGCTACATTAACAATGTGTGTAAAAGATGGCTCCTGGTTTGATCATTAAGTTTGATTACACAAAACATGTCCAGTTTTACATGCAGTGTTCTGTAGCTAAAATAAAAGAATAATATTCAGATTCAGATCATGTTAAATATTGTAGATTTAACATATCCCAAAGGATCTTAGAGCACCTGTAATCTGCCTCATAGTGTAATATCAGTGTAAGAAAATCCCACAACCCAAAATTGTATTTTTAAACATTAGGAATTTCACTAATGTTTTGTGAACTATTTTAAGAAGTAAATCTTCTGGATGATATAAAGTTTTACAATAAGCATAAAGTCACATTGCATTTGCATTTTTAGTGAGTTTTTAATTATATAAGAAAATAATGTTAAATCAATGAAGAAAATAAGCAACAAAAGCTGAAAGGTTTAAATTTTACAATGTGTTTTTTAAAGATGTTGATGTTTTTCAGCTTCACCACTAGTATACCTGTCTTGATCCGGGGTTCTTTGTTATTCTGTTGTGGGTTTTTGTTCTCCTGTGCGCCTATCCTTATTCCACCACCAGATGGCGCCAGGTTCTGTTTGGAGTGTGGTGTGGCTCTCAGTGGCACAGGTGTTTTCCATCCAGCCTCATCAAACTCTCTGCACTTAAGGAGCTGCTGCCCAGTCATCGGCGCTGAGTGTTTGCCAGCTTTTGGTACCACAGAGCCTCCTGAGTTTAACCTCTGAGTTTTCTCCTCGTTGCCTTGATTCTCCAAGTAACTTATTTCTCTGTGTTTCTCCTCATTGCCTTCAGGTGCTCTACTGGAAGTCAGAATTACTGTTTGCTGCTGGCTATCTTCCTGAGCAAACCTTCCCTTGTGACGCCGTGGTTTTTACCCACTGGATGCCCGAAGTCTCAGTCTCACTCCTCCATTGTTCTCCTGGATTTTTCTGAGTTCCTGCTACTCAGCTTTCCCACTGGCCTTGAACTCATCAATCTGCTCTCTCTCCCAGTGACTGCCTCAGCCGGTGTTTCCTCCCTGGACCTGACTCTCGCCTCGCTCTTGCGTACATCTCTAAAAATAAACATCTTAAATCTGATTCAGCTCTTTTGTCTTGGTGTTCTGCATGTGGGCTCGGTACTTAAAAAAAACCCAACATGACAATACCCTAGGTTTATGTGCAATTACAGGGGAACAAATACGTGCTATTTGTTTTTCTCTTAAAAATGATTCAACATTGATGTGAAAATAATTTCTCAGGGACTGAATATGCAAAATATTTGATCGTGACTTTTTTAACTAGAGTACTGTTTATTTTGTTCGCCGACAATACCACTGTGGTCGGTCTCATCTCCGGGGGCGACGAAGCAGCCTACAGAGAGGAGGTCCTGAAGCTGGCTGATTGGTGCTCGGAAAACAATCTGATTCTGAACACCAAGAAAACCATCAAGCTCATCATAAAGTTCAGGAGGCATAGCCCTGAGCCAGCTCCCCTCTTCATCAATGGCGAGCAGGTGGAGAGGGTTCACAGCGTCAAAAACCTCGGCGTCCACATCTCTGACCGCATCACCTGGTCAGAGAACATCACCACCATCATCAAGAAGGCCCGGCAAAGG
>JAUZNJ010033258.1:0-13247 GCA_034780135.1 Jordanella pulchra
GCAATCAGCTGGTTTTCCTTAGATAGAAAACTTTTAACTAATCTGATTGTGTGATTTGAATGAATTGTCCTTGTGAAAAGCGTTGAGATGACATGTGTTGTGATTTGGCGCTATATAAATAAACTGAATTGAATAGATGTTGTTCTTTATATCCCTTTTAACACAGTATGCATTCAGCCTGCATGAGAAACACCTGTAGACATGAGTAACTTAAAGTCAACTAATCGTAGTTCGTTGCTTTTAATTTTCTTTATTTGAAGCAAGTATCATAAAGCATCATATGGGGGGGGGATTCTTCATTCTATTCAGGTTATTTTAATTGTTCCGCAATCTAATGTTTCCTTGCTATGGGTTTGACAGCCTGTTTTTAATAATTCACAAACGTTTGCAAGTAAAAAGAGTGAATCAAAGCAGTTAAACCTGTAGGCTGGACAGCTAGGTGATGTAATTTGATCAATTTTGACTTTTACTCAGAGCTGTCTTCCACAAAAATAAAAGCACACACTGAAATACTGTACATCAAGGTAAATTAAACATGCTAAGAACCATCTTAAGTTCTATGGAGATTTTTAGCTTTATGAAGTCAATTCTGGTCAAATGCAATAACTTTTTTTCAAATACAAAAATTGCGTTAGCACAGACATCTTTGAGTTCAAACAGTTGTGGCACATGTTTTGGCCTCATTTAGCTGTGAGTAACACTAAAACTCACAGCTTTGTTAAATTTTTTGAATGCAAAATCAGTTTTCAAAACTAATGATTTTCTGTTGAGCTCCTGGCTCAGTCATCGCAGGTTCCCCTCCTCCTGTTCTGCAGTCATGGTAACAGTGCTGTGATAGAACAGACCAAGGAATACGAGACGTGGAGGATGACAGACACATGGCCACATTGTGACAGAGACAGACGGAGTGAGTGCAGAGTGGTTTGACACCACAGACAGCAATTTCCCATCCTAATATGCATCATGTAGGCAATTAGGAAGAGCAGGGAGAAGTTATGTGGGACAAAGAAAAGTTGACAGAAATTATTTTATTGCAATGAAGCGACTAAGTTGTCAAAAAACTTATTGTTTACTTGCACATATGTTTTGGGTTCATCAAAATTAATCTTCCAATCCATTGCAAAACAATTATTATCAAAGGAATCAAAAAAGAGACGCTGTAACATTAGTTTTTAAGGTCATTGCATTTAAAATACATTTATCACAGCTACAAATCAAATGATAAAGACATCTAATCACATAAGTTCTACATGAGCGCAAAAAAATCCATCTTGTTTAGACTTCCTTAGAGTCCAAAAGAAACAATATTCATTTTGGTGTTATTGAACATAATGTCAATGTGTTCTTGCCAACCAGCAAAAACAAAACAGCTCCTGTTCTCACTCTGCTGCATAATCTGAGCTGCTTTCAGGCATTGTGTTCATCGGCAGCCAAGGAAAGCTTGCTTTTCTTCTGTGTGTGCAGTGGATGCACAGCATGTCTGGCACACACATAATAAAACAGGTCCATCCCAAAACATTTCATCCACAGACACCATCTCAGACTTCTACTCATTACTTAAGCGCATATAGAATAGCAGCAATTTATGGTGGCAACCCTTTTTTGGGATTTAAACAAACTCTTACTCAGAAACAACTACTGCAAACAATAAAAATCATTGCATTTTTGCAGAGGTGTGAATGTGTATAAGCACACATATTTGCGCTTTGCCGATGCTCGGAAATGCAGAGGGAGGGGGTGGGGGCACTAAGGCCACAGTACACACAACAAAAAGCAAGCAGACAGCCTTGAGCTATGAGCTCAGCAAAATATATAAATAAATATGAGAAAATCTCATTTTAAATCAACAGCTTCACACCCTGTCTTGAAGCACATTCCTTCTCCTCCCAGCTCTCATCCTTTTCCCTCCTCCATCTTCCCATATCCTCGATCAAGGTTTTGTTCTAGGAGAAGTATAAAGACCAGCATCCGTCTCTTCAGGTCCTTCCAACCCCCCACTCCTGCATCAACAGAGACATAGCTAAGGAAGTTGTGAGGATTGCTCTTTGGGTTGTAGATAAATTATAGCTGCAAAACACCACACCCAAATGCAGCAATTGGTTGTAAACTAATTAATTTGTGTAAATCTTTCATGACAAACTCAACCTTCTCTGTCCCACATTTCTAAGCGCATTTTTTAATATGTGGCTGGAATAAAACAAACTAGGAAACTTTTGCCTGTCACTGGGATATTTGTGCTGTCAACAGAATGCAACAACATTTACAATTGTCACTCTTTAGGTTTGTAGGAAAAACATTGTAAATTACTCCAGAAATGAAGTTTAAAATAGGGCAAACAAAAATTAAAAATACTGAATACAGCATTGGGATATAGTTGTATCATTTCATTTATATAACCCATATAGAAAAAGAACCTGCCCGTGGTATTACTCTTTATGTTTTTAACAGCCACTTGAAGGGGACTAATAAAAGTATTGGGTTGAGGTTCTGTCAGTGAAGATTAAATCTGTTTAGCTGAGAGTTTTTCAGAACTAATTTTTCGCATAAAACATACAGCAAACTAAACCAAGAACAACGCAACAATCGAAAGGTTAACTAATTTTCTTTTTTTAGTTTAAGCCAGAACAAAGCCAGGGTTAAACTCTGTAAGCCTTGTCTTTGTAGGGGTCCACATGGGTGGCTGGTATATTCACAAAAAAAAAAAATGTTCAACCCCCTGCAGTACCTCAGCAACCCACTAGGTGGTTGCGACTCCCACTTTGAAGACCTTTGACATCTTTGGTGCGCTTTATGTAATCTGAAGTGAGTATTTATGTATATAATATCTGCAAGTTTTTCAGAATATTTTAATGTGTTTAGCATTGGGAGTATTTAACTGTCTGTAAGTTACTATCTGTAAAAAATGTTTGCAAGTTTTCCACCTTTACTTATGATCATTCAGTACTTTTCCCACTATCTATATTCTCAATAAAATGACCTCACTAGTATGGCACCTTAAAATTGTCTGGCAGCAGCAGCTAATCACATCCCCTCCTTGTGGAGAATAGAGTTTATCTTATCTCCATAAAACGTTTGTGTGCTTGTTTACTACACTGTTAAAGTGTTTAGGCATGGAGGTAGTGGTCCTTATTCATTTGAGCTAAGCCTAAGGCCCTGGGGGCTTTTTGAAAAGATTTTATCTCACCAAGATAAAATTCTGCAAAGAATTTTAGAATTTGAGAAATTCTAAATTGTTCTCTAATTACATGAGGGCAACAAAGTCAATGCGTTGAATAGGACACCACAAAGCTAAAGATCATTAGTGAGTTAATCAAAAAAGTGTGTTTTTGAAAGGATGGTATGAAACACACTGAGATAGAATTCCAGCAAACTACTAACACAAACGTGTGGAGGGTCAGCCAACATGTTTGAACCTAGACATACTGTTTAAAACGAGGGTGTCTGGATTAATTTACGGACCCAGGATTCGAGCCAAACAGAGCAGTTTTAACAGTTTATTAAAGGAATATGAAACGGGGACGGCAGCGGGAATCAACCACGGGAACCAGTTCGTCTGGAGGGAGACAGAGGTGAGTACCATCACTGATTGTCCAAATGTTTCAGATATTATGGAATGACTGACCTCAGGTGCAAGGGAGAAAAGCCCAGAGTAAGGGTCGGAACCGGGTAACCAGAAGGCTGCAGGAAGTCCGAAACGTTATCCGAAAACAGAGCGGGGGGAAAGAGCAGGTGTCAGAACCGGGGAGGCAGAAAGCTGAGAGGAGTCCATTCCAAAATCCAAATCAGAGTCTTAGTCCGGGCGAGTGTCTGAACCAGAGGGTGAGATGCCTGAAAAAACTCCACAGGCAAAACTGAACCAAACTTTAACCAAACCAGACTTTATTCCCTGCACAGGGACCTTCTGTGCAGGTGTAAATACAATCAAGCAAAAACCCTTGTCCAGACCAAACAGCAGGGCTTGTTTTTAAAAGTGCTCTTGGTTTGCCTCCAAAGACACTTTTAAAGAAGAGAGAGTGGTGTTGTCCACCTCTGGTGTGAATGTGGAACAGCGTTGATCCAACCTCACTACAAAGCAGACATGCAATTTTGGAACTAGCAAACCTATTGGGGCTTGTATCAATAACAAATGAATAAAAGCCATACCTGCTCTTTTGCTAAACATGATGGTTGCAGGTGGTGGGTAAGGGACCAGAGTACATCTTGTCCTTCAAGCATCCCACATTCACTTATGCCATTACATGTGGCAATGTGAAATCATCCTTACATCTTTTTTTACAGTTACACCTTCACTTCAACCTTAGAATTTAGAATAGAAAAGCAAAGTATTCTTGTCTTGTGTCTTAGTGTATTTGTATTTGTAGTCCTGTGTGACGATAAAGATTGATACTTCAGATATGTTTTAAACAATATAGATAATCTTCTTTGTGCATTCTTATGTTTTTTATTATACCATACATGTTTTTGTTTCTGCAGTCCATGTGATGTAATGTGCAATATGTTTATTTGATGTTTATTTATTGTATTTCATTGTGAACTTCTTCACTGCTTCATACCTAGTCTGAGACAAATTCTATTAACCATGCAATACAAATTAGTATGATGAAACTACTCCTAAACAGAGTGCATGCTTTAAAACCACAGACCGGATTGCAAGAGAGCCTGCTGACATTAAAGTAAGACAGATGACACAGCTAATAATGTGACCTCTATTTTTGTGGACTGTGAATTCAAGGAGCAACACCTTTGACCTTGATTATATGGGTCAGCACTCCAGGAGCAAGTGGTCCCATATTGAAGGAGATCAACAAGTCAAACAAATACGTAGACGGAGAGATAGCTAAAAGGAACAAGCATCAAGCTGTGCTTGAAAAGTAAAAAAAAAATGACTGTAGTCACTCTAAACTTTAAGTTGATTCAAAAATGACAAAAAAGGATTCAGCAACAGTAGGAAAAAAGAGACTTTTTTCATCCCAGTTCCATCAGTGTAAAACTGATGCTTACATGTTGAGTCATAACAGCTGTAGACAATAGCTACTACATGAACAAAGACAGCAGCGCTTTATAGCCACCTGCTCAAAAAGGATCGTAATGGTTTGATACAGTAATTAACAGCAGGTTGTGAATTCACATTACAATGAGTCGATGCATACACACCTTAACACAGGAAATATATGCCCTCCAAATCTCTCACTGTAGGTTCTCTACCCCTAATCCAATTACAGGTCAGAGGTCGCAAGTTGGTCCCATCTCTCCACAATGTAGTAGACAACCTCCCCCACTCATTTCTCCCCATCCTCCCAGTATATCACTCATTCATTTATCCTCCTCTCTTCACACCCTTCTGCTCAGCTGTCATCTTTCACTTCATCTCCTCTAAATGGCTATTGACTGTGCTCACAGAGCTTTCTTTCTTTGTCTCTCTCCATCACAAATGTGTCTGCCAATCACAAGCTTATCGTCTTTGCATATTTACCACCCCTCAGAATCAGTCCTACACCACAGAACAGCCAACTCCACTTCTGTAATTTGGCAGGGGTTTGTTTTTGAACTAATCATTTCCAAACAAAACTTTCTTTCAATGATTTCAACTGTTTTCTACATATGACCAGAGGTCCTCCGCCATTAAAGCTCAGTATTAGCTATTACTCCAGCCATCAGCGTTGGATTTACAAAGCAATTACCTCTGGTATATATTACTAGTGGAAACATCACTAATAAGTTCAATTAGGTTTAATAATTTCATGTTTGAGTGCAATCCTTCTTGCTTCATATTGTTAATGTAACCTTGCATCTAACAAATCATGCAAATTATATGAGATATCTTTGATGTAAAGTCAGTTCCATTGAAATTATGGCAAAAATAAAATATTAGTCAAAACATATAAGGAATGGCATTTCAGTCTGGCTGTATGTTTCCTGTACACAGCAATAAATTGGGAATTAATCTTCAGAGATAAATCCCTTCAAATGATTCACTCAAAGATAATGCCTATAAGGAATGTATCAGATATTGGGATTATTATGAGTAATCTATAAAAATAGATGTAATGTTGCACTCCATTATGTTTCTTTGTCATTTTACTTATTAATTTAGAATAGGCCTCTTGGTTTTTTTTGTAGGGAAAAGGGTATTCTTGCCATCTAAGAAACATCGGGACAAAGGCAGACTCTCCTCAATACACCAGAGCCAGGCTACATGATAAGTTAATTAGCTTCAGTTTTATTTGTCCAACTTCTGATGCAAAACATAAGATAACATAAAAACTGGATTTTCATTTTTATGTTTTTGTTGCATACAACAGTCTTTTAACTGTAGGAAAAAGACAAACTTTACATTCTATTTTTTTGTAAAGCAACAAGGACATAAAGCTGCTTTCTTTCCGGTTCCCTCTTTTATATCAATATAACAATCAATTCCTAATGAAAATGCTTTATACTAAACTAATTTACAGCATATACATATGCATGGGCAGATTTTTGTCAAATACATGCATAACAACTTATTTAAATGTGGGCACCATGTGCCATCACACTGCATAAAAGTGCTACTCGCCCTCTGCCAGGGTCTTTTGAAGTAATGTAATGCAGAAGCTCTAGTTTGATGGATTGGTAAAGTACATGAAATAAAAACCTAACAATTAAACCTCTAATTAATTGTTACGCATAACTGGCTATGTTCACAATATCTGTAAGATATTATGATGATCATCACCTTTTCATTAGATTTTATCAGTTTTTCTTTGCTGATATCATTTTAGTAGAGAGGTTTTCCTAAAACAAATTAAAAAAATCAGTTTGATATCCAGTTTTATGTACCACGTTTTTAATGTAGTAATTTCTCAATTATTTCCCCCCAGTATTGTCCTTTCCTCAACGATTCCCCTTTATCTGAGCTTTATCACATATTCTCTCTTACTCCTTGCACTATATTCTATCCATATTCTCTCTGCCCATTTCAACTTAAGTATTTCACTCTTACCCCAAGGGAAGCTCTTGCTTTCAACTCAATGAACCAAGTAAAAAGGAAAATCTACTCTTTTAGTCTTTTGCACAGTTATTTTCTAAAAACTAGATGTGATGTTTTTGGAGGCAACATTTATGTTACTGTGTCACTGTATCAAATTATAGCTGACTTTGCTCAGTAATGTGTGGTACAATAGCTTTTCACTCTCTTTTTTTTAACACCTGCTAAACAAAATTGAGACCACGTGGTAAAACTGTTTTTTTTTTTCTTTGGATTTAATGTAATTTCATCTCAGTGTGATTATGCAGAGATTAATGTTTAAAAACATATCAATGAGGACCAAGAAATACAGCAAACAGGTCTAGGAAATGATTGTGGGACAGTTTAGATAATTTAAGCTTTGGTTGATTTGGAAAGCATTGCACAATGCTTAACCTAAATAATGTCTCAAACCTTGAAACTTGCTGTCTAACTACCCTGACTGACTGAGCAAGGAGACTATTAATCATTGAAGAAGCAAAGTCACAGAATCTATGGAAACTTTGGAGAAGCTGCCAAGATCAGCAACTTAAGAGGGAGCAATTATTTACATAAAAACATGCCATACGCTTTATATGTTTAGTATTTACAGAGTTAAGGCAAAAAGAAAGATAGATTTTTTTGAAAGAGAGATTTAAGAAGGTCCTTCTGCAGTTTGCCTCGTGCAACACGGGGAAATGCAGAGATATAAAGATGCTCCTGGTTAAACAAGGGGAAAATATACTATAAACAAATTAACATTCTTATCGGCTTATATAGGAAATTTGTATACTAATTCGCATGTGAGAAAACCTTTTAGAGTCTGCATAAGACAAAGCTTTAGAGGGAGCTCACCTTTCAGAAGGATAACAACAAACATACATATATCCAGAGTTGTAATGGACTACATTAAGTCAAAGCTAATTCCTGTCCTATAACGGTCAGGTTAAAGTCTAACCCTAAATGGAAACGAAAATCTGTGTCAAGACTTGAAACCTGAAGATAACATCCATACTACTTTGCATAATAGAAATTGAAAAACCTCAATCACTAACTGTGAAAACTAGTAAATATCCCAGGAGATTCTACAAAGTATTGACTCACTGTGGTTACCTAGAAATGGATAAATTAAAAAGAGCTGTGGGCAACATGAAATGGATACAACAGCATATAACTATACATCCCCCACACAGACACCGACATCTCACATAGACAAGGCCATGCCTCATTAATCTGTCACTCCAAACATGCTCCTCCTTACACCGTCCCTACTTTTCTCCACTTAAAACTTGTCCTGCTTCAGCGCCTCCGATTTACAACCTTTCTCCCATCAGGCAGGGGTTTGGCTGATATACTGTAAGCAGTAAAAAGAAAAAAGGTACAAGGAATGAGATTTTTAGCTCTCTCTTTCCTCTTCTTCTCTGTTGATGAGTTTTGCTCCCCTTGTATTAATCTGGCTCAAAACCTTATTAGCTCTCTCAGCAATGGCAAAATGTGATTATGACTTATGAAGGGCAGATTCTTATGGTCAAACATGAGCTTAACTGCATTTTTTGTGCTCATGATGGCATAAATAGACGTCCTCATGTTCACTGGCATAAACGAAAGGCTGGTGCTGGATGAAGGTCACCTCAGCAGATTAGGATAGGCTGCAAATGAGTTCAATTAAGCAAGTTGCTAATGACTTCCACCTAATGACTAAGTTAAACGCTGGCAGCTTTTTTACATTTTGTACTGAAAGAAGTCCTTTTTTCGACTCTTTTTGGCATTTTCCCTATAGGTACATTTATCTGATATCAAATAGCCAGTAATCGAATAAAATAGTATCATTTTGCTATTTTTTGACATTTATTATTTATTTATAAAGTAGCATTTATTTCCTTGGGAGGGATGAAAGATAATTGCAAAGAGACAAATTAATTTTTTGCTTTTGGAAAATAAACAACCAGTGGGTTAAAATCTTCAAATAGAAATTTGTCCCATGTCAAAAAGAAGAATGGGAAATATTTCTGATCAGCTCCAAATCTAATTACAGTAATTAAATTGAGCTTGTTCGTAATTATTCAGTTCCCAAGGCACTGTGCGTTTTTCACTTGGAGAGAAGATCAAGACAGAGATATTTGGGGTTTTTTTTGTTTTGTTTTTTTATTGCAAAATGGTGATGAGAACAAACACTACTACTACTACTCAAACTTTAGATGGACAATTTCCATGCAATTAAATGGAGATTCCAATCAGGAACTGGAAGAGCAGATCTCATCATCATTTATGGATTGTGGACCTGAGCTGGAAGTGGTGCTGTCAAAGAGCCAGAACAAGCTCATTCACTCCAGCTGCCGCCCTGCCATTGCTGCTCTGAGCATGTGCCAGACCCTTCAATGAGCCATTACACCGTGTCATTACTTTTGATGCCACAGCAGGGAGTTCAAAGTAGAGCAGCAAATGGATTTAGGGGTCAGGAGATGTTGGAGAACTGGAAGTATTGGTGGACCCTTAGCAACAACTGGAAAGAAAACAGGACCAATAAGAAATAAAATATGTGCATTTAATTATCGGTGAGCCTTCTAGAGGTAGAAATACTGTCTCGTGTACACAGGGGAAACAACCCCATAATTGGAGGTTAAAGGTCGGTTAAGGTCATTTTATGGTAGAAACATTCCCAACGGGATAATTCTTGTCACCCTGATAAACAAAACACTTTTTTTGCATTCTGACTAATTACTACATACTAATACAATATCTGACTGACATGTCGGGGTTGAAACAGTTTAATAGAGCAGCAGTTTTAATCTTATAACATATGAGGATGGGCCTAGTTGGATGAATGCAAATTTTTACTTTGTCAATGAAAAAAAGAGTTTATGAAATGCTTTTACAGTCTCAGTATAGCAGACAAAGTCATCTATACAGCCTGTGTTTCACTGTAACATGGATGCTAAATTTTGATGATAGACCCCATCATGAAGATAAAAAGCAGCCTTAGAAACTAAGCTTAAAGAAGAGCTTATTCAGAAAACACAAATAAGGAGCTAGATAGATCAAAAGCTAGGGTAAGAAAAGAGCTGTTGGTTTCTAAATCATTTGTTCTACTACATCAGGAGCTGGTGAAAAACTGCAGGCCTTCACATCGGTGTTGTTCAAAGGGAAGGACGGAGTATAGTCCACAGTGAACTAATGTCCAATGTTCTGAATAAGATTGTTTTAAAGTTAAAATCAAATAAAATAATGGCAAATGTATTTTTTGGTCATGCAATGCCATTTTTTAACAAGTCTGTATTGTAGTCATGTGCAATATATGATTAGCTATAGTGGTGATATTTGAAGGACAAATGACTATTGCCCACCATGACTGGTCTTTCCTGTGAGCAAAATTGGATTCTGAAAGGCTGTTAACTTATTGTCGCTACATGTTACTCACAAAGTGTGAAAATGACTTTAAAACAACCTTATTAGGAACAGAGAACACTGGTTCCTATAAGCAGCTTTGGTTATCCATTAGAATAGTGTTTTGCAAACTCAGTCCTCAGGACCCACTGTCCTGTATGTTTTAGATATTACCCTTCCTCCAAGCACTTGAATTAAAAAAATGAGCGATTAGCAGGAGGGAGTATAATCATTGGATGCAGGTGTGCTGGAGCAGAGACGTTTAAAACATGCATGGGTCCTGAGAACCAAGTCGGAACACCACCGCTGTTAAATAAAACACGTAAAAGCCTGTTGTTTTACTCCAATGTCTTCACTGGGGGGGAAATAGGCAGAAAAAAATACCGGCTTCAGACTCTAGACAAAAAAAAAAACATATTCTGACACACTAGATAGATCATCAAATTTTTTTACATCACTTGATTTGTTTTCCTGAAGTTTCAGGAAGAAAAAAAAAACAAACAAAAAAAACGTTTGTATTATCAGACAACCTCAAAAAGTCTAACAGAAAATAAGACAGAAAAAATGTTTCTGACATTAATGCCAATCACAAAACAGAACTAGAAAAAAACTCAGAGAACGCAGACCTTTGCCAAGCAGCTCCTTCCCCCTAACATTTTGTGTCCTCCACCTTCACACTGGACCCACATCATTACCATAACTGAATCATTTGTCAATGGTTATAATACGCCCCTGCTGTGAAGATTTGATCAAAATCCGCCCAACACTTTTAAATTTATTTTGAAAACAGACAAACAAACGCAGATGAAAACATAACCTCCTTGGCGGAGGTAACAAACAATCTTCACATGACCATAAATACACCCTTACAAGGATGAAACATGGTGGTGGCAGCATTGTCCTTTGGGGATGCTTCCTTTAGCAAGGTAAGTTAGTAAGAGTTGATGAAGGGTGAGCCAGAAACTGTTTTAAGTGTCCCTTAAGACATGATTTAAATTTTAAAAAATATAATTCCGTCTAACTTCAGAAGGATGTCTTTCACATAATTTCCCAAAATAGGACAGAGGGGTTTGAAGCTCTTCATAGTTGAGCAGGAAAATATAGGATTTTATTTCAGGGTTAGAAGATTAAAAAAGTCACACTCTTCTGTCCTCCAGGATACAATTGAGGACAATGCACAATTGTAGTTCCCTTTTCCAGCAGCAGGCCTTTTAAAAGGAGCACCAGTGGGAGGTAAAAACTACTCCAGTGTCACTCTTACAACCCACAGTGATGCCGACACACTTCCTCTGCCAAGGACAAAAATGTTTCCCCAAGTCGTCCACTGGGGTCTGAGTCTCTTGCCATGGATGAACAAGTATGAATAAATCATACCAGTATGACTGAGAGTCTGAGCAGCCAGAAAGCCTGAAGGAACAACAGAGTGGGTTCTGAGCTTCTTTCATATTAGCAGACTGCTGGACCCATGGCTGGGGGAACTGAGCCCTCCAAAGCTCAGGCTGTTGTGAGAAAAACACTGAATTATGCATCCTAGAAGGGAGGGAGGCTGGTTGCTGGCTCCGATACCTCCCCCTCCTTTACCTCCATCCCTATTCACTGACAGATAGATGAGGGCTTTTGGATGAAGTTTCACATGGGGTCAGAATCAGGGTTAGAAGGACTGAGAGGGGTGTGTCTCTCTTTTCCGTTTTATGCATCATTTCACAGAATTGGAAGACATGCCTCTCTAGGCCTTCCATTCAACAGGGGGGGCAGGTGGGGAAGGTCTTGTCACTCCTGACAAAGATGTATGCTGGATGACAGGCCGATGACGCATTTGTGTCCATGAAATCTGCAGCGGATGGTCTTGAAGCATGCTGCATTGATTCTGGGGAATGAGGACCATCTCCTGCCATGCCTTCGATGAACGATGAGGTCAGGGGGTCACCCTTTCTGTTGCTCTCTCGCTCTGTGAAAAATCAATTCCTTATTAGAACTTCATGGTCACCAGAGGAGGAATGAAATTGTGTTCAAATGAAGATAGAAGATGTTCACCTTTATCAGATATGACTATGGATGCTTTCTGGTTTCTCTCCTGTTGTTATGAAGGAATTTCACCGGTTGGTTTTCTCTTTCATTGGCTGTGCTTGCACTCCTCCTCCTCTTCATTTGAACTTCTTCCCCTCCCTTGTCTCTTGACACCTCATTGCCAGGCTGTTGGTTCTATTTCTGTCCATTGCCACAGGCTATACAGTCTGCATACTGTGTGTGTACGGATAGCCCCTTATGAGACACCTGCCTTCAACGCATTGTAAAATATCACAGTATGAGGAAGGATTTTATCACTGGATTCTACTATCAATTGCCTTGAAATTGATCAGAAGACACTATTTTGGTTTGTCAAAGCTTATAAAATAAAGTTAAAAAATAAAACAATTAAATGGTTTCTCAGTAGATCCCCATTTGTCTACTCAATCAGTTAGTGAAATGATGTCAATCACATTCCTCATGTCCTTCATGGATATTTTCCCTGTGTTAACAATAAGTTTATACTGATATAGTTCAGGTCAGATCCCTGAACAGATTGTAAGAACCAACGACGGCCCGTGGCTAAAAAAATAATAGAAAAAAAAGGGTTTTATTAATGGAAATGAAGAATTGTGTCCAAATTCTATCTTTATACTTTTTGACTTAGCTCTCATCTTTCCTGATTGAGGTCTTACAGTCACCGACAAGCTGTGTTAGTCAAGAAAAAATATCCAGCTATATTCAGTCTTTCATCAATTTACTGTATATCTCAGTGTGTACTTACAGATTTCTTTTACCTTGTTATCCAATACATCCGTTTATTTTTTAAGCTTATCTTTTTTGATGAATTATGAATAAAAATATTGATCGAAAT
>JAUZNJ010033259.1:0-13247 GCA_034780135.1 Jordanella pulchra
CCTACATTTTCTATCAGATATTTTTGTTCAACCCTTTAAATTAAACGTTACAATCTGCACTTGAATTCTGTTGTAGAAGTTTCATTTCAAATCCAATGCGGTGGCATGCAGAGCCCAACTCGCGAAAACTGTGTCACTGTCCAAATATTTCTGGCCCTAACTGTAAGTCACATAGAATCCCTATGAAATACAGATATGTTTGTGGTTAAAAGGTTTAATGCATAGGAGTGACATTTGTCTTTAAGTGGTGAAATATGAAGCTTTTCTAATCTGTTTTCCAGACTCCACCGAAGTTTAATTGGGAAATTGAAGAAATGGCCAGTCTTCTACCAGTACACATAGACCCGGAGGAAATCCAGAGGCAATCATTCTACCTCAGCCAGACGAGGTATGGGTTATTAGGCAGTAAATCAGATTAAAAGGGTTAAAATTACTGAGGATGGAAAAGACGGAGTTGATCTTTAATCTGTTTCTATTTCACTTTATTTCAGGATGGATTCTGACATTGAGGAAAAATGTCAGCATGCTATAGAGCAGGTAATATATGTCGCTGTATCAGTTCTTATCCTGCAATGATAGGTGTTTTTATACTAAGTTCTTGCTTAAATAAATATGCATTTTATATCTGCCAAAAATAGTTCTTCACTAAAGGAGCCATTGTGCCATCCCCCTGGGCAGCACCAGAAACCCGTAGAGCCCCTCACCTTTACAAGAAAAGTAAATAATATTATAGGAAGCATGAGGATGAGCATGAGGTTTCTTTGTTTTAAAGGCTAAGTTTTGATGATTTTTCTTTAGGTCCTTATTCTGCAACAATCTCAGAGGAGTCTGAAAAAATCTCAGGTTGGTTAACCTTCTGCACATCAGCCCGTTCATCAGTTCTTTTCCTCTTTAATATTTTGATGCAAATAGTTTTGTTCTGTATTGTTTTCAATGCCGACTGCATTAGTTGGTGTCCCAGGTCAAGATGTGTTCAAATACTTTATTCCAGTAGCATAAACTCACCTAAAAAGGCGGATCTTTCTGCAGAGTCTCGAATGTTTTTTAACTGCTAGAACTAGTGACTTATCCATATAGCTTTTTGTCTTTTTAATAAAAATAAACAGAACCTTTTTTTTATTTTTAAGAGAATAGAAAACGTAATATAGAATGTTTGTTTCATAAAAAGGCCCGTTTCTGAGATCCTTTTATTATTTTGATCAATAACACACTGATCTATTTTTAAAATCTTTCTCACTTAATACATTTCTAGTTTATCTGCGTAGGTAAAAGAAAAAACTTGTTTACCTCAGAGCTAGCTTGTATGCTAATCCCTAAATGAACTTCAGTTTCGTGTGACATCTCTAAGCCCACTAATTCGTCTTTATTTACAGTTGCCTGCCAGACGACACTTTCATTACCTTTGGCTTTTGATTTGGAGAAATTACTCGGTGAGATTTTATTAATTCAAATCAAAGTCAGAGGATCTTCTTTAGCTTTGATCGTGTTTTTGTTTTTTAAATCACATTGTTTAATTGACTCAGGAGAATACTATCGCTACGAGGAGGCGTGTGACGCCGTGCAGGAGAGCCTCAGTTCCTCCTCCTTGAGACGTAAGCTCTTCCTGGACGGTCAGTTCAGCTACAGCAGCTCTGACAGCTCCACCCCGCCGAGTCCAGAGAGAGCGAACGTCAGACTAGAAGGGCCGTCTCCCCACCGCAGAGGAGGAGCTGGAGCAGCAGGCGAAGGTGTTGAAGGTGAAACTTTAACACCCATCTTTCAGTCGCCTCATGTCCGTAGCAGGTCGGAAAAGACTCCCTCAACGGTACGTGGAGAATTCTTAAAGATAATTGTTTCAGTGATCGATAATGAATCAAATTGGCGCAATATAAATAAAATGAATACAATTCATATATATCTCTTTATCATGGGCAGAAATTGGTGCAATTTCATACATTTTCATCCTGTCTGTCTTAACTATAGGGTCAGTTCTCATCCAGTCCCATCCAGCACGGCTGCTTCAGAGACTGCAGCCTCGGCAGCATCAGCAGCCCTCTGTTTCCTGATAGGTCTTCTCCTGCAGGCCGCATCTCCCCAACCGTTTCTCCTATCGTTCACACAGCACGGACTCCCGTAGGCTCAGGTACAAGATCTGCTGAATTAATGGATTTTTGTAAGATAAGATGCTGTAAAATAATGTGGTGATTTGGGTTTTTTCCCCCACTTTA
The DNA here is from genome assembly GCA_034780135.1 of Jordanella pulchra. Lineage (NCBI taxonomy): Eukaryota > Metazoa > Chordata > Actinopteri > Cyprinodontiformes > Cyprinodontidae > Jordanella > Jordanella pulchra. The sequence goes on from JAUZNJ010033259.1 coordinate 2,208, forward strand.
ATCCGTTTCTTTTCAGGTGAGCGGAAACAGCACGGTACCTTCACCCCACATGGAGCTACGCTGGCTGCAGCCCTCACTAATGAGAGCCCATTTGTGGAGGGGTGCTCCCCGATCCGGAGCTGCTCTCCTCACCAGCTCCATTACCAACACGAGCCTCTTAACGCTTCCAGACCCAAACCAAGACCCAGAGTGCGAAGCTGGGGTTCCCCTCCTTTGATCTCTCCAATCCTTTACCCAAAGCCTCAAGACGACCAGGAAGCTGAAGAACACTCAGCTTCCACTTCCTCATCCTCTCTCCCAGCCATGGAGCTAGATCCAACATCCCCTCTGGCAACAGATGGCCGCTCTGCTGCCCCGGAGAGAATCGACCCGGATGCTGTGAAAACGCAAGAAAGGAAAAAGATTGAACTAACGCAAAGAATTGAGGAGGAGGAAGATGAAGATGGAGGCCCTTCAGAACAGCTGACCAGCTCTCGTATGGGAAATGTGTCGGCATCAGAAAGCTCTCGCATGTTTGTCTCTCTTCTGGCAGAAGGAAGCAGCATCCGTTATGACTCCAGCATGCAGGTAAGAGAGAAACCAGACACCGAAACACTTTGAAATCTTTATGTTGTTGATTGTTTGCAAATCTCAATAAAATGCTTAATGTTATGCAGGTGGACAGCGGCTATAACACTACCTCAGCCGGCACTGCTAGCCTGATCGATGGCATCGGCTCCGACTGTCAGAGCAAGGAGTCACTCTGTTCTTACCCGGCAGAGGAGGCGTTTCCCTCCACTCGATTACACAAGGTTAAGGTGAGCAGAAATCATTGCTTGTGCTTTTAAACGAGATAAATCTCCACATTTAGATGCATTTAAAACCAAAACTTCAGACCCTGATATTTTGTTCAGAAACTGAAAACTCTTTGAACTTTATTTTCCTAAATCTTGTTCATTCAACCCTTTTTTTTTTTTTTATCGCACCTTATCCAGAAACATTTGTTGCTAAACAAAGTCGGTGAATTAAATGTCACAAAGAGGTGCTTTTATTTAGTATTTCATATGGATGCTATATTTGACACGTCATACATTCTTTATCTTTTACTAAAAAGTTTGTTTTTTTTCCTCTTTTTCAGGCGTTTTATCCTCCGCACTGCCTTACCTGATTCCTACCTCAACGGGAAAGTTCCTCCAGTGGAAGCCTATGATTTTTACTTTGAAATATAACTTAAAGGCTGGGACTGTTTAGAAATGTTTAATATTAACCAGGATCTTTTGGTAGAGGTCAGATTGCAGGGCAGCCTGCTGACTAAAAACGAAGGCTCTACATTTGTATGATTAATCAAAGGGTAAATTGAACCGCAGGTTATTTCAGCCACTCTGTAAACCACCGAAATCCGTTTTTGGTTAAGATGCAATGGTTTGATAAAGTTGGGGAATGAAATTATGTCTGAGTTGCACATAAGTGACTTTTTTTTTTTTTTTTTTTTTAAATGCTGTATTTTGACACCTGTGTTAATTGGTGCAGACTTGACCGACTTGTACTGTATATTTATAAAACCATTTCTTTTGTAATCCTCTTTCCTATTGGTCTAATTGATCTTTGTAATTTTACAATCAGTACGCAGGATAGAAAGATGGAGCCCTTTTATTTCTACAAATGTTTTTAGTTTTTCTACATGAGGACTTAAAACCTTCAGTACTTCATCTTTGACTAAAGGAGGTGATTTTAGTTTTCGGTTTATTTGCAGAACAGATTATTTTTTTTTTTGTATTCAGTGATACATCAGATTAAAAAAAACAACAACGGAAGCAAATATGACCAAATCATTCTTTGGTCCTCATTTAAAGCGGTGATATTAGATACCCTGTTGCTGTCTTGTCTTTCTAAATGAGCAGCACTATTGTTCTAAACACAATTGATCTTTTTTTTTTTTAATGAGTAAAAAAGTAAAGCTGGGATCTCTTGTTCAGTTCCTGTGTGAATTCCAGCTCTCCTGTCAGCGGTCCAGTTTTTGTTTCTTGGCTTGTGGTTCTGCCTCAGGTACAGGAACACTAACACCAGGAATCTGTTTAAAAAAAAAAAAAAAAAAAAGTCTTACAACAATTTGCACAAACTATCTTTAAATATATTTCACTAACAAATGTACAATAAAAAACAATGCATGATTCCACATATAATTCTGATATGGCATCGACCAATCGGCTGAGAGGAAAAGAAATTGGCTCTAATTCTTTTTTTATAAATTAAAACAGCAAAATTTTACGTGTAGATTTTTGATTTTATTGACACCTTGAAAATAGAACTTGTCTGAATTATTTTTACAAATAGTCTTTTTTCACCAACAGCTTCTTATCAAAGTGCACAAAGATACAATTCTTAGAAATGTTGGTTTATTTACTCAAACACCCAATCTGAAAAGTATGAAATGTATATTATCCCTGCAGATATGCTGAAATATTGCTTTCTAAAAGGGTCATTCTTAAGTTCTTAAAGATGGAAATATTTTCAACCTTTTTTTCTAAGAACACTTTGTAGAGTTTGTATAATTTATATTAAACGCATATGCTTTATTACAATTAACCATATCCAAAGTTGTTCACTTTTTCAAAAATCCAAAGTGGAGAAATTTACCAGCATCAAACAGCTGGATTCCTGAATTCTTGGAAAAAAAAATTACAAATCTGCTCTTTTTCTGACAACTGAAGGCAAATTTCAGAGTTAGATATTTTAATAGTTGGAAGGTTCCGATTTAATACTTTGTGTTCAAATGTCAGGAACATTATAAATCCGAATAAATAAATCCTATGAATAGACAGAAGTTCTTGAAAGCAAACTTGAAAATGTTCTTACCACAGGTTCTATTAGAGCCATGCGGATCTTCTGGTGCTGAATGTTGGAGTCATCCAGGCTGATGGTGACCTTCACCTGGTCGAATATGTGGAAGGTGTGCTGCTCCACCTTCAGAGTGGGACCCTGGATACGGACACACAGGATCCGTTTTTATCAGTAATCTGAGGACAAATAAATGAGCAAGTTGCGAAGCGGATGGTCTGTACCTCTTCGTCAAAAACGAGGTTGGGAGAAACTTTGTCCTTGGAGTCAAAGAAGACGGTTCCTTCTAGACCGAACTTGGGGATGAGAACAATGATCGCGTTCTTCCTCACGAACAGAACGAACCCCTCCTCATTGAGTATTCCTCGGGTCTTGAAGAACAACTAGAAGAGGCAAGGAGCTAGAGTCAGTGCGTTCAGTGGAGATCACACGCGTTCCACAGACACGTGCGTACCTGTGTGTGGAAGGCCACAGACGCTCTCTGTGCGTACTGAGACATTTTGTGTCTGTAGTTCAGGTTGTTGCAAAGCGCCGACTGTTTGTGTTTGTCCATCAAGTCAGAGTAGGTGCTGTCTGCTCCTATGGCGACCGCCAGCAGGCGGTGCACTATGATGTCAGCATACCTGCAGAGAGATCAAACAGTCACTACAAGCAAAAAGTGTTGGATTCTTTTTTTTTTTTAAGTATCTCTGTAAAATGTGCAGAACTTTCCTACCTCCTAATTGGAGAAGTGAAGTGTGTATAAATGGGTGAGGCCAGGCCATAATGGTGGAAGTCGCTGTCCATCCCAGAGCAAAAATAGACGGCCTGCATCATGCAGCGGGTGGCTAATATGCGTAGGAGTGTGTTAAAATACTGGAAGCCGTCCACTTTGGCGCCGTCCAGGGAATCGGCCAGAGCCTTGGCCGAATCTACGTGGATCGTCACGTTCTGATCAGACGTGGAAACAGAAATCCACAGACCAGTCAGTTTCACACTCCTTCCGTACACTAAGACTCAGAATAAGTGCTCTTTTCATTCAGGGTTTCATTTGATGCGTTTGAACAAGATTCTTAGTTTTTTTTTTCCTCTCGGAGGATAAGATGATGCTGCAACATCTATGAAAACTACAGCTGCAAAAATATGATACTTTTTTAATCCTAAATGATAAATCCACCTTAAAGGATGTGAAAAAACGTCCGACTTGCTAAAAGTACTGAACATATAACAGTTAATAACGTGGCAGCTTGTTCCTTTTCTCTAACCTTGGACTTTGCAGCCTTGATCAGGATGTCGTAGTTGGATGGAGGCGGTGCTGGATGTTTCCTTAGTAAAGCACATTCTGGAAATTCATCATAGATCTTTTGTGCCACTGAAATATTGGCGAGCAACATAAACTCCTCGACCATCGAGTTGGTCTCCCTGATAAAAAAAAACAAAAGTCATCACTGAGACACTGATGAGCAGGAAAACATTTCTGGGTTTGTACATAAAGACTTTAACTAAACAGTTGTTTGGAAACTAGCTTACTTGAGTTCTTTAGTCTGCAGGTCAATCGGGTCGTGGGTTTCACTATCGATGTGGAAGCGAACCTCTAAGGAGGACAGCGTCAGCGCTCTGAGGTCAGAGAAACCGGAATGTTTCATTTATACTAAGTAATCAAATGAATCACGCTGCAATCAGTACACGATTTCTACTGCTCACTAATTCTTTACCCTTTTTCTATCCTCTTCCTCTTGAGGATCTTGGCGAGTTTGTTGAGGCCCCTCAGGCTTTTTGTGATGTCGTCATTCTTGTTGGCGTCATCTATCCTCATCTGGGCCTCGGCATAAGTTAGAGACGCCTGAAGGAAACCGATGACAAAACAAAATCTTTGTACTGATGGTTAAAATTCAGACACATACGATTAAAAAAAAAATTGTATTTCCAATTAGTCTTTTTTTAATCTATTTTACCTTTGAGTTAATGACACTTTTAGTGAATCGAGTTTTTAGGATTTCTGCATCGTGATTCATCTCCCAAATACATGAAAAAGCAAACCTGGAGAGAGAGAAAAAAAAAAAACAAACAAACCTGGATTTGAACAACTTTTAAGGATGATCCTCCACCGTACTGAGATAATCTAAAGTCAATGACTTACTGTATGCAGCCTCCTACAAACCCACAGTAAAGATATTCATAAAGCCTTAAAACACAGCAGAAAACTGCAGCATTGCACTATACATATCAATCTATAAAAAATATATCCAGCATTATTTTTTTGTCTAATTACTGGGGGAAAACAGAATTTTTAAAAACATTACAGTTGCCATAACCACTATTATCACCAAATATTCTAACAAAAGAACCATCTGTAATATTTCTAGATCTATATTTTACTCTTTTATGTTTTTCCCCTCCTTTCATAGCTACATATGAAAATGGTTAAAAATTCACACTATTCCATAAGTCAGAAAGCAGCAACAACAAAAAAAATCAGCTCGGTTAAAGTATCCCTTACCTCCAAGTTCTACTTATGATTTTATTTGCAACAAATAATGCTAGACAACAATCAAACTCCATCTTTCCACCATGAAAAGTTAGTAGAATGGAAATGGGGGAAATAAAAGGTGTGCTTCTTATAAATAGCAGCAAACAAAAAAAAGCATCTTGATGCCACTCAGTCCCTATCAGAACCATCTAGATACCACCTACATGACAACCCGTTGTTTAGGAGCCATTCTAGAAAAAAAAAAGCTATGAAAAAACTGCATTCTGTCTAGTTTCATTTCAAGAAAAAAAAAAACATGTGGAGTTTTGTTCTCCACAAACTGTTTTTCTAGTTGTGTGTCAGAATAGTTGTGTGATTGTTTTTTTTTTTTTCTTTAAGCAGAAAGAGCAGCAATGTGACAATTCAAGTTCATTTGTTTTTTTGTTTTTTTTTAAATCTCAGATCATTTGAATGCCATAAAAATGGAACTAATTTGAAAGAGTTTCATACAGCTTCACCAGAGGTGTTGTTAGCTTTAGAGAGTGCAATAGGTCTGTGTATGTTTCCTTCTCACCTCTCCACATTGGACCTCAGGGAACAAAGATTGGAGCTGAGCAGCTCAGGAACCATGTCGATCCTCTGTGGGAAACAACATTAGCATCTATTCACAGCTTTTTTTTTTAACAAATGTAAAAAAAAAAAAAAAAAAAAAAGGAAATGGACTCAAAAAGCATTTTTCATTCTAAAGGGTTTTGATCCAAAAGTTTTTTCCATAATAAAAAGAAAGGATGTCAAAGAAAAAGTAGAGATATTATGCATGTATCAATTTCATCACATTAAATCACATCTTAACCCAGGTTTTTGACTTAGATTTTCTTACTTTTCCGCATAAATACACAGTGGTGCCACGGTTGGCCGCCTCTTTGTCCAGAGCGTTCCCAGGTCTGATAAAGTGACTGACATCAGCAATGTGAACTCCTACCTACAGCAACAAAAAAAAAGGCTAGTTAAAAAAAAAAAGCAAATGACAATGAAGCAATAGTTAGTTTATGTGTAGAAAATCAGCACCTCAAGGTTTCCATTTTCCAGCTCCCTACAGTGCAGAGCATCATCTATATCTGTACATCCTGGAGGATCTACGCTACACACAGTCAAATGCCTCAGGTCCTGCCTTTGCGCCAGGTCCTGCAAAAACACGTACATACATGGTATTTAGAAATAAAATATTTATTTCATGGGACTACAGGTAACAATACCTCTGGTGTGATGATCCAAGGCATTTTGGGAAGGAAACTGAGCACAGCCTGAGAGAAGGCCTGATGTGGAACATCGTGCTCCAGAAGCAGCACCTCTTCCTCTGTGTCCTTCTCCCCTGCATTTCCCAGACTGCGGACAAAATGGCCCTAACGACACATGGTTAATGGTAGGGACAAAATATGAGACCGTTTGAGGACACTGTTACAGAAGGATCTGCTTTCTTTCAGCTGGGAACATCAATCTGAAGGTTCTTACGTTTGGATATCTGGAGTCCTTGGGCCAGCCATCAATGGCCACCATGATCCTTTGACCTGCAAGAGTGGAGGCTTGACGCGTTTCGATGCGAATTCGTGGGATACGGCGGTCCGCAGGGGTGAAAAGATGGCGTGTGGACTAGGGGAAAGAAATGAATAAATCAAGGGGGCAATAATGGGGCTGTGAGTCGTGATGGTGAGACACAGAAAACCAGAAGGCTGCACAGGAAAAGGTCACTATTGTTAAGAGGAAAGGCTGCTAAAGTAGGAAAACTTCAAAATTTCCATGTAAAAAGCAAACATTTTTTTTTATTCTAATTTTCAACCAAAGGGTAAATATACTGTTAATTTATATGCAAAGACAGAAAGATTTGAAATCTAGAATTTTACTTTTATTTATAGAAATATCTAAATCAAAATACCTTTGCAATATTTTCTACATAAAAGACAACTCCTCCCTAAATCAACATTTTTTTTGTTGCAGATAAACCTTATAAATGTCTCACGTCTCTATCATTGATTTGACAATTTACTAAATGGGTAAAATTTCTATTGTGTGTCTAAAAACCAGCGGCTTGGTGCCCCCTTCAGATTAAAAGGGGTTACTGCATCTGATGATTGTGACGGACTAAGTCTGCGATGTGACCTCACCCAAGTAGAGCTGATATTAGCAGCTCTGTCCTGGTGCTCCTGTGGGACTGACAATAAACTAAATGGTTTTTTATAGTGGGAAATAAAAACAAACAATTGTTTGCTCCATTATAAAAGTTAATAAATAAGCTACATGTCTTCACATTGGATAACAAACAGTCTGCATCATCTTTCTCATCTAGTTAAAGATTTGACAGTAGTTTTGTGTCACTTACGAAACCTACTGGGAAAAAAACAAACCAAGTTCACTTTATCATCACTGGGTTTGCTCTGCTGGCCACGTTTGTGTCGCTGTAAACTGCTGCTCACAGTAGAGAGCGCATCCAGCCTTTATACCCCTGCTGCTCCTTTTAACACGCCTTCCAGAAGGAGATTTTTCAGATATTATATTTGGGTGGAACTATGGCTCTGGTGTTGCATGGTGTACTTTAAAAGCTTTATATTTCTAAGTAATGGACACCGAGAAGAGTAAACGTACTTCTTTGATTTGGGAGACATTCAACATGCCACAAAAGGGCCTCCAGCTCCTCTTGATGATTCCTACTATCTTTCCTGTTGCCTTCCTGCTCGATTCAGTAAGTGATCGCTTCAGCTGGACAGACAGAGACAGGATAATCTTTTTTTAAGTATAATGTTGTCAATCAGTGGAGAGCATTTAGTGAAACTGAAATTCACCAATTTCTCTTCTTCGTCCCCATCGACATCATCGTCCTTCGCCGCTCCTTCATCCTGCAGCACGACTGATGAGGGCGCCACCCATTGATTCTTTGGCAACAGCTGCACGGCGACCACATCCTGGTGCACTGCTCTATTGAGGTTCTGGAGCCCCTGGATCAGAACCTGGAGACAAAAGGAAAATCAGAGCTTTATTTTGGCTGTTAATTTAACAAAGGCTTTACTTATAAAACCTAAATCAAGCTAATTCACAGGATTTCAGGACTTCTTCTGTCTGCACACACCTCGGTGCTGTCTTCTCCGTCTCCTTGGACAAAAACCGTCGCCTCCAGATAATTGTCCCTGCTGGCCCTGAAAGTGCCCTGGAGAAACGAGCCACTCTTGATTCCTGCCTGGATCTTGGACAAAGGAAGATGCTCTGGAAACAATACTTTACTGCTGGGGATTTCATTCTGAGATGGAAAAGAAAGCAGAGGAAGGATGAAAACTATGAGTTTAGCCTGAAGCTATTGCTTAATCAGCTGCTAAAAAGCTGGTTTTTGTACCTTGTCATCTTTGGACAACGCTAGTCGGTCAACCAGCTCAGGGTTTGCTATCAGACTCTTGATGTACTCATCAACTAGAATGTTAAAAACACAAACTGTGGAGTTGGTACCAAAGAGAAGCAAGCTTTTTACTAATGACAGTTGTGAGGAGAATGGTAGAAAAATCAATACTACATTTGTACACCAGCAAGCCGTCCTCCTCAGCCTTCTGCTTGTTGCCTTGGTCGTTGGTGAGGAGGACCACTTTGATACCATCTGGGCCAGACTCAGACCTTTTCAGATGCTGACTGTACCATTTGACGGCCACGCGGATGGCCCGGTCGTTACGATCATTGGCACTCTCCCCTGGTTCCCGTTCAATGAATGTTTCTCTGGAAGAACATGGAGGCGACACAAAAATATATAAAATCTCAAACACGCTAATCACTGAAGTACTGTACAGTAAAGGCTCTGTACTCTGTACTCCTTGGAAGTTAGTATCTACTTATATAACCTTTATTTATCACGGATGATCCTTGGGATCCATGTCTTTTTAAGCTAAGCCTAAGTAGATTTACTCTTTGGTAACAAAGCTCTCTATCATAGCTTTACATTTAAATAAAGTTGTATTTTATTCTGGAGGTTACTTAGGACCAGTGAGCTTAGGGAATACAGGCTGATCAGGTTGACTAAAACATCCAGACAGAACCTGAATTGGTTTGAATTCAAAATCAAAGCGAAAGTTTAAGGTTTTAGGAAACTACTTAAGTAGAAGGAGAAGTTAAAGCCACAAGTAGAACAATACTGTTGTTTTTCTTAGAGTTAACAAGAGCTATTGAACATAACACTGTTATGTGTTCAACACATTGCTTCATATAAAACGTACAAAGAATCAAAATAAGGAAAGGCAAAGGAGTATACATGTAAATAATGTCATCATAGTCAACACATCAGTAACTACGCATGGGCTGACTACCACTGCTAATGCGCTGAATCATGTTTTGAACCAGAGATATCTCCTGCTGTATTAATATTTAGTGGTCCATTGCACCTGTTGCTGTGCACTGCCAATCAGCTAGCTGAAAGACAGACCTCTACTAGAATTCACCCTCTGGTACAAAAAAAGACACTTGTGGCTTGCTGGAAATGTCTGTTTTTGTGTAAAACTGGTATTTATATTATGGGATCTGAGAGACTCTCATCAGTCCAGATTATTAAGGTAAAGCTGTTTTAAAACTATAATTGTCAATCTGAGATTGCAGACTGCAGGGCTGCTACCTCAAACGATAGACAACTAAACAGCTAATTTAATAGATCAAATTGTTAGAAAGAGATGCATGGTACCTGTGATGCTCATTGGTGAATGTGTAGAAATGTCTTCCTTCTTCATGTATTATATCCTTCAGGCGTTTATAAACTGGTGCACTGCGATGACGAACCTCCTGAAGCACAGTCTGAAGAATTATCACGTTGCAAATCACTGGATCCTCTAACACGTCGATCTGAAGTAAGATGAACATAAGGATTAAAAGTAAAACAAGTGGTGATCATATTGTGATCACATTAACGAGATCTTTACCTGATGGAGCACCACGTTGGTGTCAGGGAGCAGATAGTGTGTGGAGGTACACAGATTGCTCTCAATACACGCGTCTCTCTGAAGCACAGTAGAGTCTTGTTTGCATTCAGTGCAGGCTTCACTTCCACACCAAATATCATCCCTCAGATAATGTTCTCGTACGACCTTTAACACCCCGCCTGATCGGGTTTTCTTAACGAATGTTTTAGACTTCAACATGATAAAAATATTAGCCAACAATGTATGAATTCTGTTAATATTATCCCACCACCTGAAAATGTCAGGCAGTTCTTCTAGCCATGTGTAAACTAACCCAGTGGGACGACAAAACTATTCAAGAGTTCAAAGTAGCTGTTTGGGGGGAGTTACTTCAGGAGTTGTCAGCAATACATGTGCTTCATCTATCTTAAAGCGATCCAAAATTATAATTTGGATCAATAAATATTACAGTTTGTTAACTAAGCTGAAATACATAATGATCCTCATGGATAGTCTTAGTTGTCCATTTAATTTACCAATAAAAACAAAGCAAAGGAAGTCAAGCATGTAGAGACGCCGAATAAAGAGGACATTGGTCTTATAGCACCCCAAGTGTTAGGAGGTTGTACTGCACCACAGTACTCCTAGATATTGTAATATAGATTAAACGCCACACGAGCTTTTTCAATATACTTCAGTCTCTGCCATATTGTGGGTGAGATTTTTAACAAAATCTGGAAGATACTAAATAAAAAAATATAATTGAATCTAATTGAATTGATATCTATCTATCTATCTATCTATCTATCTATCTATCTATCTATCTATCTATCTATCTATCTATCTATCTATCTA
>JAUZNJ010033260.1:0-13247 GCA_034780135.1 Jordanella pulchra
GCATTTTTTGTGAAAAATCTCCGCAAGTTGGTCGGAGCTGTATGCCAGCCGCTGCCTCCAGGGGCGCCGCCGGAATTCTATATGTATATATATATATATATATGTATATATATATATATAGACAGTTCAACCAGATCAGTACATTTGCGGACTACTCTGTGTTTTACTGCATACAATCCCAATGTAATTTATGTCTGCTCTGGTTGCAACTTCACAAAGGGTAAAGGCTACTTCTACAAGGTAGATTATTTTCTACTTCTACAAGGTACTTAAAGATCCGACTCAACTAGACTGTGGTGGGAAACAAACATGATTCTTTGAAACTTAAAAATGCAACTCTGACTGGACATAAACATCAGCTCCCTAAAAAGGACTTTCTATCTCACAGTTTGTGGTTTTATGTCAGAATTTATGGGCCAACAAATCATGTCCAGAGAATAGTTGTCCATTGGGATAGGAGAGAACCTTGTGGAAGGTGTCACCTCTCCGCTGTGCTATAATATACTGTAAGAAAAGGCTCAACACAAGTCAGCCTGGCATCTCATGGAATCAAAGGACACCGTCCACTGCTTGCATTGCTTTTTACATAATGCTTTCTTTTTTACAACTTGCAGGCACAACTTAAGCCTTTATGAAAACTTCTCGTCCATATTTCTGTTCCCTATTACATTATCTTAGGATATGATGTATAAAATGGCAGCAAAAATTGAATCCTAATCTTTCAGGTAATGAACCACAAATTACAGGTTTTATTTTTAACTTGTTAATGTTTATGTCAGTGTGAATGGGTTGGAAGTTTTTTTTTTTTTTTATGGACAGAGACCACAACATCATACTTGCGTAGTTTGAACTCTCTGTCCACTAATTCCACAGATTTGATGCAGACCAACCTTGTTTGGCATAGTAGCTCTTACAAGGGAAGATGCACACTGTGTTTAAGTGTCTCACAGCAAAGAGGTCAGACGCCATTTCCCGCCTGAACACACTGATAAGTGGTAGAGGCGATTATTTCTCTTGTCTGCCTTTCCACATGTATCTTTATCCTTCAGCACAGCTACACCCTGATGCCCCGATTCCATGCTCTTATTTCCTAACTCGTATCAGCAGCCATGCTGTAACATGGCCAAGTCTAATACCTGTAATTCCATTGGGAGCTCTCATTGTTGCTGTGGTGTCAATGGGATTTCATCTACTTTTTCAATTAGACGCTCTAAGGCTCTCTGCTCTAGACTGCAAAGTAATCTCTCAAAGAAGAGAGATTAGTCTCAGGAACACTTATCACAGCATGGTCCAAAGTTTCTTTTTTTCTGTCTTTTTAATGTTTGTATGGTAACAATAGAGAACAGTGACAACTTCTGACCTCCCTATATGATGAAATATGGGCCCCAGAGACTGATGCAAGATTTGGTTAAACTCAACCCGTTTTAAAATAGCCAATTTGCAGTATTAGGTCCAACTGAATATTTCATATTTGAGTAGAATCTGAGATTGAATTTGTTGAGCTTGTATCCAAAAACAAGATAACATATCTGAGCTGCATGTTCTGAAAGGGACTTGTCCTTACAGATGCATCTTGATAACTTAGATTGTGATGAGTAAGGTTGTTTATTTTAGTAATTAGATGTGAAATGTAAAAGCCATTTAGAATAGATGTGTTACACATTGTCCTGTATTTTGAGTTTTAATGTCTGGTAATTCTGAATGATACATTTTACAAGTTGAAGAAAACTATAAAATAAAACTAAAGCTATGAACAAATGAAATTTTTCTGATTACAAAAATTCAATTCACAGCCATTTCTGGTCCACTTACTGTAAATATGGAGGGAAAAAAGTGGTTATTATGGTTTCCTAGAAGACAGTCATTAACACTCTTCATAAGCAGAGTTTAAAGGTGATTACAAAATAAATCTGGTTGTTTAGGGCGTTGCATGGAGCTATTGTAATGGTAAATTGGGTTAAAAGAAAATGTGTGTACTGCAAAGGTACCGTAGAGACACCAGAAAGAGGTTTGTAGGACATAGGCAAAAGCTTCCTGGTTTGGCTCAATGGTCTGAAGTCCAGTTTTCAGATGAAAATAAAATTTTGCAATTGGACTCTCTGTCGCAATCGAATTCCAACAAGAAGTGGAGAAACACGGAATCCTGGCTTTTTGAGCTCCATTTGAAAGTTTCCACAGTCATCCTTTTGGGGAGCTGTGCCATCTGCTGGTGTTTGTACATTGTGTTTTTAAGTATCATATCAGTCCATCCATCCAGCAGGAAATTGTAGAGAATGTCATGCTTCCCTTTCTGACAAGAATTATCAAGATACTGATTAGATTTTTCCGCAGGATCTGACACCTGTCCACACTGCCAGCAGTACCTTAATGATGGTATCACTGTTTGATAGTCCAGCAGACTGGTCTGATCCAAACAACACAGGGAATCTATGCTGTGGTGACAAAAGAAAGATGAGAGACAGTAGAACTAACAATACAAACAAGGGGAAGGTTTTCATGAAGAAACCTGGACATCATCAACGCCGTTGGTGCTACAGGGCAATTATATATACATGCCACTCTATGTTGATGCAGTAGTTTATGAGAAGAAGCCCACACCAAATACTGAGCACATATTGCACACAATATAATTTTACATTAAGGTCAGGATTTCTTTATTTATAATCATAGTCTGTTTTATATATATTTTCATTTTTCTGATAACTGAATTTGTTGTATGTATTGTTTGCTGTCAAGGCTTATAATCAAAACAAACAGAAATCAGTGACTAATGTGTTTTGCTTTCTGTCTAATCAATTTGCAATACATTTTGAACTAAAATAATTTCTTTCTTTTAGTTGAAATTTTTAGTTTATTTAGTTCTGCTTTCCTTAAACAACTGTTCTTCTTGACATAATGCAGCACCCTTCCAGGACTCTTAACTCAGTCCTCAGTTGTGGTGCCAATCTGTTGCATATAACTTGTTTTTTAATTGCTTACAAGACATTTGTGATCTTTTTTTCCTAAAAAATGTAAACAAAAACATATAATACATATGGATTTTTTTACAATGTACAGATAAAGCATCACTCCCGGTTAAATGGTCAGAAATGAATAATCAATATTCAAACAAGAGATTTAAGTTGGTGGGCTGGTGCAGAAAGCTCTCAGAAGTCTCTTAAGTAAGTAATGCAGATGTGCACTTTGTTTAAGCTAAACCAAAGCTGTTCTTTTTCTCTCTTTCCCCCATGGAGCTTTGAGACTATCCAATCAGTCCTGCTGCTGTCACTAAGGCTGTCATATTGCAGCTGCCTCCTCTCTGCTATAGAATAAAAACATCTCAGCTTTTCTGCTTGGCCAGCAGAAAGTTAACATTAAGTTGCTTATATTTAGGGATCACAGTTTCATAGACAAATAAGAAATAGGTACAGAAAATGATGTCCATGCAGATTGTAACAAATAGGGGGCTTATTGCCGTGAGCCATCAATCTGTCCGCCTGTGCATTCATTCATTTCTTTCTCACTCTCATTTGGTTCCTTGGGCATAACTGATGATTACTCCAGTGATTTTTTTTTGTTTCACATCTTAGACCAAAGATTGGGGGTTTAAATCTGGATGGCCAGGTGATTCAGAGGTTGAATGCCAGAGCCTAAGCTGTAATTATAGGTAAACCAAACTTTGTCTGGCTTGTATTGACTGGCATCCCACACCGGCTGCAGGCCATATTCTTTCTAGCGAAGTAACATTGGCAACCTTTAGCCAATGATGCCAAGTCTGCTCTTTCAGGCTCTAACAGATATCAGCCCTTCATGTCTTTCTTCAGACATTTTAAGGTAGGCTTGTAGCCCAGACATGATGGAACCGGCCACACCAGGCTCTGCTGAGATAACTTACCTCGTTCTCTTTTTCCAAGCAAAATGCTCTGCTGTATAATTTGATTCTGTACTATAAACACATTAGAATCAGTAAGTTTTTCAAAAGCTTTTTGCCCTGAGAGACCAAATGAAGATCAAGGCTTTGAAGAACATACTGTCATCAATTCACCACAATGATGTGGCAACTCCTGAAGACAATATTTTAATCTGAACCAGTTTTTTCTTAACTAAATTGTTTATAAGCCTACAATTATAAACTATGATTACATTCTCTAGTTTTATGATTTCAACTTGATGTCAATAGATTTTGTGGTGCTGATTTGATCAACAGTCCTCACCAAAATGTAACCGCCTTGCCTTCCAACAGAGACTTATCTCCGTTTTGTATTTGTGTGCCACCACCCCAGTCTGGTGTGTGATGCGTTGTGGTAGAAACTTGTGTTCATTCATTATACACAACCTGGACAGGATAATGTACTAAGCCCTCATCACATACAGAATTTGTGTTATTCAAATAAACGTTTTAGTGAATTTATGTTATCTCTTCAAATAACTTTTGAACTATAAGTTGGAAAATAAAATTTAACCAATAAGCCTAGAGTAAGAAGGCGTGTCTCTCAATGGTGCATTTTTGTTTTGAAACAAGCTTGTTTTCACTGAGCGAATTTACTCACAAAAGACGGAGTAGCCAGAAGTTTTACTCAGTTGAAAGTAGTGATATTTTATCATATTCTTACTAAAGTGAAAGCAAATAGCATTTTCTTTTACTTGCATGCATTACATTTCCTTGTGATTTGTCTCTATGGTGTTTTGCAGAGGGTCTGCAGCCTTCAGAGTAGGCAAAGAAAACACTGCATTGTCACCCAACAATGTCTAAAAAAAATATCGCAGCTTCTGGCATGACATTATCATTTAACATGAGGTGGTTTTGCAGACTGTTTGAGAGCTATCATCGTCATAAACAGTAAGGCTGTTTTATGTTTGTTATGTTTTCGTTTCTAAACTATAACTCTAGCCTTCTTTAACTCTTTTTTTTGTTAAACTATAGTTTAAGGACAAAACAAAACTGTGTCCCTAAACTGCGGGTATTAATGGGTGTTTACATTTTAATAAATATTTTAAGTGCTGGAAAATAGAGGCTGTCTTTTTATGCAGTTTGTTGTTTCTCTGTTTTTTTTTTGTTTGTTTTTTTTACCATTAATCACTTCTGGCATTGAGACCTTCCAAAAACAGTTGAAGTCAATTATGTTTGCTGGGTCAACTCTGGGAGTCTGTTGTCACAAAGTGACACATCTTACATCTGCCTGTATTTAGCCTTAAATATTTTTAAGAGAAACTTTTGATTGAACTGGTTGGGTTTTAATGAAATGCTGCTTGTTGGCAGCAAAGAGACTGCCCCTGGCTATCGCTGCTACACATAACGTAAAGAAAAACATACATCTGCACTGATAGCTGTCACACTCTGAGGGATGTTTCAGTGCACCAGTGAACATGAGCAAAGGCAAGACAGTATAGCTGAGTTAGAGCTTGAATAATATAGTTTTAAGACAATAATAAATCTCATCATTAACATGTTTTGCCTGGAGGCGTCATCCTTAAAAGTGACACTAATTTTTGTACATTTATCAAGAAATGCAAAAATCTTAGCCCCAAGACTCTGCGCACTGGCTGCATGCCATATCGCTTTCCTTGAATGTTCCAGCGCCCCCGTAGTGTTGTCACAAACTAGAGAAAACAGTTTTCATCAGCTTAGGCGTAGCTTTTACACTTTGTGTCGTCTACAGATGATCATTACTTGAACAAAATTATTTTTACCAACTTGATGTAATCCCCCTCAAACTCATTTGATCATAATCCAGATTTCTCTCATTCTTTTTGTCGATTCCACATAAATAAATAGACAATTTGCACTTTTCTATTCATAACACTCCATAACTTCTATTTTACCTCTTTTTTTTTTCTTCATGTCACCGAACACAATGTTTGTCTCTAAGTCGGGGATAGATTTTCAATAATGAAATGGGTTTTTCCCTCCACTGATTATGTCAGAAGAATTTGAATATTTTTGTCAATCTAACACAATCTCTGCTATTCTGGAGATAACTTTGGTAACGCTCCAATTCTTTAATAGTAGGAAATGACTGGAATTACTTTGATCTTGTAAGTGAAAAAATGGCTATTAAAGCTACTCTCTTTCATTATATTAAGAGAAAAATTATTTGCTAAGGCTTTCGGTGAGTGAGTGTGTCTACGTGTGTGTGTGTTTGTTTGTTTGTTTGTGTATGAGTGCGTTCAAGTGTACTGCCTGCTTTAGACAAAATCATAGCATGTTTTCTCATTTTCCAGTCCAGTACTGTTGGTAATGTGAGAGCATGGCTAAGCCCCTGGAGTCCCATATCACAGATTTAAACTCAGACAGTTAGCACCACACACACACACACAGTCTTGTGCTATTTCTTTTTTGAAATTCAAGCCTGAAATACCTGCACATTAACACATGCCTGAAAAAACAAAATGCAGTTACCAACTTTGAATATCAAATGAATGGGCAGAGTTTTCTTGAATGTGTGCATGTGCAGCAAATTTTCTGCCCCTAGGGGTCTTATCAAACTGTCCTGACAGATCACTTGAGAACACTTTCTATCAGTAATTAGCATTTGGTTATAATTCCTCTCCCACTGAGACCAGTGAGTCACTCTTTGGAAGCACACTCTGTCTCCTAAATGGCACATATCTTTATTTTTACAACTTTTCATTTGGGATCAACCTCATAGTTCCTGGCAGTTGCATAAAGTTGTACAAAGTCAAGAGAATTAAGTCTGAGAGCATTAGATTAGATATCTGGCAAACTGACATCAATCAGGGATTTAGAAACACTCAGACTTTTCAGTCCATAAATCACAACATTTGTGAAAAAATGTTTCTTGAAGCAATAACATTCTGTCCATGTTAAGAGTCGATGTTGAAACGTTTGTTGAGGTTTTAAGAAGCACTGTTATTCCCAGACTCACAGGTCATTGTGCAGTAACTCACCAGGGTTATGGACATACTTTAGTTTTACTTTGCTCTCAGGGAAGTCATTTTAAATATAAAATACAATTTTTTTTGTTGATATGCATGATAATAGTATTTTTATGAAAGAGAAAGACAAGGTCAAAACAATGCAAATATGCATGACGTCCATCTGGACAGCTTGACTATTAAGGGTTCGTTAGAGAGACATCTGCGGAGAAGAAACTTTCTCTTTGCCCACATGGCGAAAGTGGCCCAGGAGGTAGAGGTTGGTCTTGTAACTTTTGGTATTGTGGTGTGAAGTACTTTGGGGTCCTTGAACTTGATAAAGCACTACACAGCAACAGGCTAAATACCCTTTTAGCATCTCTGGCGAATATCATTCTCTTGCACTGACCTGAAGTTAAAAATCCACACAGTTCCCATTCAGTATGTGTTAGTTGCTCTTTTCCAGAAACAGACAGATATGGACATGCTTTGTGTGATATAAGATGCTTTCCAATCTTATCTGCTGGTGGTGTAGCTGGGGATCCACTGACAGAGCTGGGTGAGCTTCTGGTGGAGGATGTCTGGGTTGGTTAAAAGCCAAGCAGAATTCCACCAACAGGATCCTAGCTAATGTTCCTGTGGAGTGAAGGTGGTGCAGGATAATGTATAGTCCACCAGCTGCATCATGTGCCAACCTGCCTGCCCACAAAGCAAACTGCAGGGGCTCCAGCATGGCTCTGATGTCCTTCAGGTGCTTCAGCGCCTCAAAGGATTTCTTTACCTCAGACGTCAGGACGACAACTCTAGTGTTTTAACACTGTGATTGTGCATTACATGGGGACTGAGATGATGATGAAGGATTCATTAAAATGGCACTACTCCACAGACTTGTTAAAGACATGACAATGATGGCCAGGTAGTCTAGTGATCCTATCAATTTTCTTTCTCTCTACAGCATAATTTTATTTCTTTAGATAGTTGGACTGCTTAATGTAAAACTTTGTCATTAGCATTTCCTTATTCATACAACTTAAACTGTATCGCCAATAGAGTTAGCTTGTTCTCAACAATATACTAGGGCTTTTAAGTTCTGGGTATCATGATTTAAATGAAAAGTAAAGTTTTCTCACAGCAGCTACAGACAGTGTTGCCAACTTAGCAACTTTCTCGCTAAATCTAGCAGGTTTTCAGACCCCCCTAGCAACAAACTTTCAAAAAAGCGACTAGCAACAAATCTAGCGACTTTTTGTGGGGCTATTACAGAGTCACGTATCACCAGCTCTTTGTAAGAAGCAGCGTGTGCTGCCATGAACCCCTCCCCATCCCACAGCACTCAAAGATGGCCCAGAGCTCACAGCTGCTGTCAGAGCAGTAGACTAGACCTTCACTACCCCCGCTTCCAGACTGCAAATGAATTGCGCATGCGAGAAGTCGGCGCCACCGGTTGGCTCTCACTCGACGTCTTTCCTCTACCTTCCTGCATGCTAGCGCATTGCAATATAACCAACCAATTATGCAAATTAGGCGTTGACGTCATCTAGCGACTTTTTGCGACTTTGGGTATAGCCAATAGCTACTTTTCTTACAGGGAAGTTTGCAACACAGCCTTCAGATTAAACATTCAGTCCTTTATTCAACACAGAGGGAAAATGCTTATGTGGCAATAGAGTGGTAAAAGTAATATTTTTCTTACCTGTTTTTTGTTTTCATCCCTTAGTTTTGAGCTGTTTCTTTTCCTCAGATTTAATTTCATAATCTTAGGATAAGTAACTCCTTCCTCAGCCATGTTTCCTGCATAAATGATAGTTGTGGCACCAGAACTATCAATAGCAAACACATGCTAACCTTATCCGTCTCTTGTGGTGGCAATACGCTGCCAGGCTTACATTTAAGTGGTTTTAAGTTAAGAACATAGAGATGAGAAGAAACCTCATTCAGTCTAAAGTGAGAGACAATAACAGGCTTTAAGGTAGTTTTGCTATGGGCCAATTATCATCTATTACTCCCTGTTTTAGTTAGCTGGTGTCAAAAGGCTTTTCTTATTTAAGAACATACTATTTTGAAATGATCCTGCTTAAAAATAAACAAAGAAAAGCTGGGTGTGATGTTTTTTCCCACACTTTCCAGTTTCTTTTAGGTTGTATTGCTCTAAATGTTGACGATCTTTGCTCTTTACTTCAGGCTTTACACTTCAGGCGAAAGGTCAAGGCATGGAACATTAAGAAACTTCACCACATGGGGGCAGAGATTAACATTGACAAACTGTTAAGCTGATCATCTACCCTACATGTGTGTATTTACAGGTGTGTGCATTTCTACACAGCGATCACTGTTTGCCAGCACCAAGTGGTGCAGCTAAGGAGCGGCTGTTTGTGTAGAGCGGCGTTCTAGTCAGGCCACTGAAGCTGACAAAGCAATTTAGAGGCACACTGCCCTCACAGTGTGGGTCTGTTCCATGATGTATGTTACCTCTGCCTCCAACAAATATTTACAATCGACTTCAAGCCATCCTCTGCAGTCTGTGTTAAAACATTGTGTCAGCTTGTTTTCAGTGGTGGAAAGCACAGTGACAGGCTTGTATCATGTTAGCCATGTTTGTCTTTCAATGACACTCGTAGCGCTAATAGACAACTTGACTCAATCAGCTACTAAAAGATGATCGCATCGAGTGTATTAAAGGGGGAAAGAGTCCTCCTCATTGATCCTGTGTTTTATTGCCTTTGTGCCAATTACATTTATTTCCTCCATTTTGAGACAAATGAGCATTAGGTTAATGACCAAATAAAAGAAAATCTAGTCCATAAGCATATTGCAGTGATTTGGGACTTTGGCAATCTGAAGCAAATAAATAAGTAAAAATATTCAACATTTTATCAGATCAAAAAAAAATCAAAGCATTTATATTGTTACCTTTACCAGTGTTTTAATCTTTCAACGTATTTAGATTTTCATTCCAGATCAGTCCATGTTATGAGGAACTATTTGTTTTGTTTGTTTTGATTTTTTAATTTTTTTTTTACATCATGTACTGTCTGAAGTGGCTCTCAGCTCTGAAATTTTACTCTGACAACAGCAACTGTGCTATGTGACATTTTACAAGATGAAATGGCTGAAAATGGCTGAAAGCTGAAAATTCTTTGAAATTATAGAAAATATGCCTTGAAAGGCATAGTTATTGTTTTCTTTGTCAAACTATCTTTTTTATCTAGTGAAACTATTCAAACTATTTTTTAGTTTAGTGAAATTGTGCTGCAGTAAAATCCGCATGATGGTACTTCAAAGCCATATCAAAGGCATTTTTAAACTGATCCTCAGCTAATGTTTGCCTTTTGAAATATATGTGTTACAGAAAATGTTATATTGTAGGTATACTTGGCTAGCATATCGTTTGCAATCAGACCATGTTGATTTTGAGCCGCCTCCTTATGAGGTTAAATAGGTGAAGCATTTTGTAATATCGGCTCTTTCTTAAATATTATTGAATTTCGTAACAATCTCAAATTGTGGTTTTCTGATTCGACCAATAGAGAGTTGGTAAAGTTGGTGGTATTTTGTTATTTGACCTCATAGTACCATTACAAATTACTCAAAAGATTTGAATGTTGATCGATTAAGGCATTCTTCAAAGATTTTGTTCTAAATTTAAATGTTGAATCTTACAATTTCTATGAATTTCTTCACTGCACAGTTGAAGCTGTCATTCCACCAGATCTCAAAAAACCAATAAGATGACACGAGTTTATCAAAACGGTGCATAACATTTGTTGTAGTAACCATCCAAAGATGGATATATTGCTGTCATAGAGGATGGACATGTCCAACAATACTTCAGCCTTTTGCCAAAGAAATGTGCCAAAATTAATAATACCACCAAGGCAAGGTAAGCTTATTTATAAAGTAAATTTCAGTGGCAAGACGATACAAAATGTTAAAATGGAAAGTACATGGCAGTGACATAGAGGCAACACAAAATAATTCAAGGGATTAGAAGCAAACCACTAAAATAATGATTGTTTGAAAAGGAAATCACCACCACCATAAACCATAATTTAATTTTGGTCACACCCATCATCTGAATGGTAAAGCTGATACTTTGCATTCAACCTTTTCGGGTTTTTTTCTAACGTCTCTGTCCAGTACTGAATTGTTGTCTAGCAAGGCTTGATGCCTTCCTGATGCTGTAGTTCAGCATCTAGTTTTTAACACGTCTGGTATTGAAAGGTATAATTTTCCAAACTTTGTGATTTAATTTATTGTCACCAGCAACCAGCTTGTCCTCCTCAGACACCAGCAGCACAGTCATATCTAAACAGCTGCTCTCTTGGTAGTTCCTGTGTTTTAGACTTTTGTCTGTAAACTTGAGAGAGAACCACGGTTCCTTGAATACATAAACCAGCCATGTCCCCAACAAATATTCCCCCTTAAAAAGTAATCAAATCCCCTTTTGTCTTCCACACCAATGCCTGGTTTGAACCTAAACAAATCCTCTTCACAATGTCTGGATTTCTATGAATGTATTAATATCTAATAAACTGACCGGTGAGCCTATATTAGGTTATTTCAATATGGAATATGGTATTTTAATACAAATAGAACAAAAGACAAGTTTAAAACACCGACAGAAGAAAAGATTGTACCACAACCCAGAAGACATATTTCTCATACATTTAATGTTTTACTTACTTTTTTTCTGTTGAAGATGTGGTTCTAGTAGCTGGGATTTTACTTCTGCATATTCTACTGCTGCCCAAAGCTACTATTTGTCAGTTTACAATAGAGTTTACATTTTTAAATTGCCACCAGAGTCGCCAAGCAGTCATGGAGAGATTTTAGAGGTCGAGGCAGGGTTATATTCAGAGGTATTATTTTCCAAATAGCACCCTCTCTTAGAAATTGAGGGGTTGGGAACTATTTTGAAACAAGGAAAGGAATAAAAATCAGTGTCTTCAGGAAGAAGACTGAAGGTTTTGGACTATGATGTCAAAGTAGGTATTTTTATAATGAAGTAGATGGAGGAGGAAGTTTCTCATCATTGGCCAAGTTCTCAATGAACTGGTAACCAGTCTTTCAGAAGGGGTTACAGATGCCCTTTAGATTCCTCAGGTTTAAACCAAACATTTGAATGTATCATATTTACATTTTAGGAGATATACCAACATGTAGTAACAGATTTTTATAAAGTAGAAGAAAAAATTATACAAATGTTTTCCAAGTTTATTTGAAAACCTATTTATTTATTTATCTTTTCAATCTAATGATGAGCTGCTTTAAAAAGAAGAATGGACAGTAGATTGAGTCTCTAGATGTGCATAGATGGACAGAGCTAATAGCAGGGAAAAGGGGATTTACAAAGTATTGACCTAAACGGACCAAATACACATCAGATTATTACAACCTTTTCTTTTATTTATTTATAATACTTTCTAATTGTTTTTTACATCAAGTGTGAAATAATTCAGCAACATTAATTATTTTGTAGGTCACTGTGAATCACAAATGTCCTTCACACATATTATAGAAATTCTAAACTAGATGCAGATCATTTTTTCTCCCAGTGCCCAAATAAATTGATAGTGTTGTAGAATAAAATCAGCTGCAGGCTTTGCTTCCATGTTTTCTTTTTTTTTCTCTGTCACTTTTGGCCTCAGTCCAGACTAATCATCTAAAGGCTCTGCTCTTTTTCCTGACTGACAACCCCTCATATGAGACTCCTGTGTTCTTTTTCTGCTGTAGTTTTCTGCCTCTCATTCAAGGCAGGAACAGGACAATAATAGAGCAGAGAGTGGAAAGTGCGGGACAGAGGCCTGGGTTAATATGCTGACCCCTAGCTGTTGTTCACTGTAGACTCACCATCAAAACGTGTTTCTCTAGAGTCTGGACCCTGGCTTTCACAATAAGCTCTCTGACTTGTTCACTTTCTAGTGGAGGACATTGCAGGGGTCAGTGCTTGCACAAATTAGAAAGACACAATGTACTGTTGTATATATTCCTTTATAATACTTTTATTTTGTTTAAATGTTCTGTAAATAATAAAAAACAAAACAGTCCATCCAAAACGTCTAATGATTATTTTAAAGTCCACCATTTTATTCCTCCTCGTGATGTTTGATTTGATGTCAATCATTGTTTACATTTTAATGTGTGAAAAGTGTTTGTTAGAACAAGATAACTTGTGATAAACTTCCTGTCCAACTGTTAAACTACCTGCGGTTCCAAAAACTGAGATATTATAAACAACTTAATGTAATTCAGTTACTCTGTAAAAGTCAAGCACATTTATCATTTATAATTGTGGACACACAGAAGTGGTGGATTTTTATGTACAGTGGGGAAAATAAGTATTTAGTCAGTCACCAATTGTGCAAGTTCTCCCACTTAAAAAGATGAGAGAG